>BRDA01008821.1:0-31807 GCA_036984385.1 Crenuchus spilurus
GACAAGGGGCAGCCCTGTCAGAGTCCAACATGCACCGGAAACAGGTCTGACTTACTACCGGCAATGCGGACCAAACTCCTGCTCCGATCATACAGAGACCGGACAGTCTTTAACAAAGGGCCCCGGACTCCATACTTGCGAAGCACCCCCCCCACATAATACCACGAGGGACATATAATAATATAAATTATATTAATAATTAATAAAATTAATAATTCCATTGAACTGAATGGTACCAAATTGTGTTTCACGGTTTGTATGGAATAAGCTTTTCTGAGCTTATTTGTATGATGTTGCACGATGTTAATACCAGCCTCCTGTCCTTTGTGTCTGGGCTGTATCACACAGGTCTATTTGATTTTACAAGTTAACCAGCTTGTTAACAACTTGTGAAAGTAAAGTAAACTACCAATATATGATGTGTGTTATCAAAAAATATAAATAAAAAAAAATTATGTAATGTTGTCACAGTTACTATATGTTGTTGATTGGACACTTGCTTTGTGCACTATACCACCATACCAACTCTGCCTCTGCTAGGTAATGTTATGTAGGTAAATGCTACTACTGTGGAAAAGTAAAAGTGTCATTTTTATGAAGATAAGTTGATATTTGGGGTCAGTGCTCAATCAAATGAAATTAAATGTATTGTAAATGTAACTTTTACTAACAGAAGGTCAGTGACTGTAAACAATGTAGCTTAGTTTGTGTTTAGTTTACTTACTGTAACCTCAACATTTACTGACTCACTATTTTTATGCTTTGCTATTAAATATTCATTACATCACATCACATTTTGAATTGTTTTGAAGCTTTTGATGACTCACATACTCCGTCACAGTGAGCATTGCAACACTGGTTTGTTGGTATCCAAGGGCGTAGGAGTAGGTTTGAGATTGGGGGTGAACACATTTGCTGATATGAATCAAAGCCTACCCTATCCCCTAAAATATGACATATAACCTGATTCCACTGTAGGTAAGGTAGTAAATCACTATATAATGACATACAACAACATTTGTGGAAATACAGTAAACCACAAATAAATAAACAAAATGCAACATTATCTGTACGTCTGTAAAGATCACTTTACAAACTAAACATGTTACTCCACATTACCTGGTTCTGTTGTCAGAAAACTTCTAAATTATATGAGCAGTGTCTGGATTATATACATATATAAAAATAAAGGTGGCACAAGTTTTAACAGCAAAAAGGTTCATTGATGGGAACTGTGTAATTTATAGCCACGGAATTCTAAATTTTAAAATGACAATTTGAAAAGCACCTGTTTTTTTGTCATTTTGACTATTGGAGATTAATTTCAATATATTTAAGTATTTTCTATTAACACTTTGAAGGTGTTTCTGTAACATTACATCATGAAACTATCTCTGTTTTCGTTTTAAGATTTGGGAATGTAATTTTGGGCAGAAATTGGTATCAGAACTTATAATCTCATGGCACCTTAATGTTAATGTTAATGTTAGTAATCTTCAGTTTACACAACTTCATTCACTCCCTCTCTCAGAGCATGTTTTAATCTTCTGTCATTTTATACAGAGTTTACTTTTATTATATTCTCATTTCACTACTCTGCTCCTAAATCTTACATCTTACGGTTTGATGCTCTGAAAACAGAATCTGAACGTTAAAAGTATCTCAAGCTGATTTAGGAGTAGATACAGCTTCACTTAGCTCTTTATTTTGCAGTTTGCTCATCCAGTCAGGGATAGTCCTCCTGCTTGCTTTAATAGCAATGACAGTTTGGCACTGAATTCAGTGTTGTCATGACCACGCCCCTCCGTGTTCTGATTGGTCGTATGCAGTACTGCCCCTCAGAAGATATTTCAATAATTAAAACTCCAACAAGCTGCCAAAACCTTCTTTCAAATTAAACTTTTTTAAAAACACTTTCTACTTTTTGTGCTGTATTATTTTTGGGTGGGACAAATCTACCTTTTTCTGATATTGGGTGGGACATGTCAGTCCTGGTTCCTATGCCTATGTTGGTATCTGTACTTTTTGTTATGATGTCTGTATAAACTGCTAATAATCACTTATATGAGAAACTTTGCTTGCATTGAGCCTAAATACCCTAAATATTAAGTCTTTTGTAACAATTTTTCATTACATTGTTAATTCTAGTGCTAGATAAAATAAGAGGGTGGTAGTTTTTGGAAATTATTTTCTTTTCTAATGTTAGCTTAGTTAGCTTAGTTACTTGGAAAGTTAATCATCCAGACAATCATTTCATGGCTATGACCTATGGTCACTAATATATAATTAAAATAATATTAAGTTACCTTTAATATATGCTGAATATATAAGTGATGCTATTTCTAAAAATTTTAATATAAATTAAGTGAATTCATTAATTCTGCCCAACTGAAAACAGAAAACACATTAGCAGTGTTCATAAATAGGATTACCGGAATAGTTTTTAGTATTCATTGCCTACATTTTACACACACACACACACACACACACACACACACACACACACACACACACACACCACATTTTTTATGTCAGATTGTATGGTAAAGATTCTGTAAATGTTGGACCTCTGATTAAATGATAAATTACATTAAGCATTTGTAATCGATGAGCATACTCCAGACTTGAGCAGAACATGATGCTACATAAACAAAAACAAGCCCTCTGCAGAATCAAGTGAAGAAGGGACGTTTTGAGTAAATGAGGACAGTATGGAATGTCTTTCCTGCACAGTGACCTTGAGGTAGTATGAATCTGTTTCTGTCTATCAGGATGCATGATGGATGCTGTTTCATTTTAACTCACTGCAGGAAGAACCAGAAGGTTGATAATGTTCTTTATGTTCTTCCATGGCCACTACAACATTTGTAGTTGTTTCTGGTGTTTTGTATCATGCAGTAATGTCCTCTCACTGGCGTCCTCGTAAAACCAATTTTTTTTAAAATCCAACACCCTGTCCACTGTGATATTCATATGTGATGTATAATTTGGCCTACAGCAGCGATCTTATACAGTCATACATAAAAAATGCAATATAATGAGAAAGTTAAGTTTTGTCTATAATTTATTTTAAAAATTTAAACTATCATATATTTTATATTCATAACATTTAAATTGACATCCCTATTTTGTTTTAATGTTGATCAGTATGGCTTGTAGCTCATGAAAACTAAAAATTACTATAACAGTATAAATACTATGTATATCTTGGGCTACGCCTTCTGCATTCTTAATATCAAGCCACTCATGAACCGGAGACAGCATCAGAAGGCTCTTCACTGGGCTAAGGAAAAGAAACTGATCGGGAAAAATGTTACTGGTCTAAAAGTCCAATTTTCAGTGTAGACTTTACATTTAATTTGGAAGTCAAGCTCCTAGTGTCTGAAGTTCAGTGTGAAGTTCAATCTGTGATTGTTGGGGATGCCATGTCATCTGCTGGTGTTGCTCCACTGTGTTTTATTAAGTCAAAAGTCAACACCATCTACCAACAGAATTTAGAGCACTTCATGCTTCCACCTGCCTGACAGGTTTTATGTAGATGCTAATTTCTTTATCCAGCAGGACCTAGCAGCTGCACAATTACTACTAAATGGTTTGCTGACAAAACTCATGAACTATAAGCCATACTGATCAACATAAATAAGCTTGAAATATGTATTGGAATATGTAATTAATACAAATATGTATTAATATTATAAATGTTATGCATATATGTTTTTTAATTATTTATGTATTTTTATTTATTTATTATTTACCTATGACATTATTATAATTGTAGCAAAAAATGTATAGCTTTAGCTACATGCATTTTCACACTTTTATTGAAATATTTCAGCTTTGTTTTTGTTTCCGCTAGAGAATCGGAAAGAGTCAAAGTTGACATTTGCTGTGATGCAGCTAAAAACTTTCTTTTTAGAAATTAACAAGAAAAAGAACTTGACTTAGGAGAGACTTGTTTCTGCTGACTAGGATGACTAAGACACAGTAATCACAGGTATTCTGGGGTTGTGTTTTAGAACATGGCTGTTAGAAAGGGTGCATGTTGTGGACAGGCTGCTTGTGTCTTGTCACTTGCACACACATTAGTTATTCACTGCTTAGCATTCATCCTTCCCCATCCAAGAGAAATGGACTTTCGCCTAGTCAACCTTCCACCTAGTTTAAATTAAAATAATGATTGAAACAGGTGTCCTAAAATACTCTAAACATGTTGTTTTAGATTATTAACCTTGACAGTAGGACTATAATGATACATTGTGACACGATACATTGTGCTGCAGAAATGTGACAATTTGCATTGTTAAGTTTGACAATTGCACGAGCATTCTGTTCATTATGCCATCTAATCCATTTGGTTTGTTTGAAAACCAGACATTGCAGTCTACACACCAGAACATCTAATTCCAATATGCATCACTCTTTAGCTTTATTAGTAGCAAAAGGGGAATTCAGATATGCCTTTATAAACACAAAGCAGGTTAGATCATATTTGTAAAACAGGCCTCGAGTGGCTCCGCAGACTGAGGTGCTGCCACTAAGATCCGAGGATCATGGGTTCGAATCCCAATCATGCTGCTTGCCATCAGCAGCCGAGCCCTTGAGAGAGAAGAATTGGCCGTGTTCTTTCTTTGGGTGGGCAACATGGCGCACTCCCCCTAGCACTATAAATTGTGGACTGACAGAGGTGTCTGCTGGGTGATCCATCAGATTTGAGGTTCTGTGATTCCCTCCGAGCGCACTAGCTGCCCAGCGGCGATGTATCGCCAGCATTTTGGGGAAAAAAGGGCTTGACATCACTGGTATTGGAGAAGGCCTGTGCTCGTCTGCCCCCTCCCAAAAGAGTCAGTGACATTGTAAGAGATATTGAGTGAGATAGAGAGTTGATCAAAGGGCCGGGTTAATAAAATACATTGGGAAAAAAATCAGGGGTAAACAATTTTGTAAAACAAAACAGAAAATCCCACTAATTGTGTTTGTCATAACTGATGTAGATGAGGTAAGGCATCCTCAATATTGGCAGGTCAGCTGTGGGTGATGTTATTTTTTTATTTTTTATTTTTTCCAGAGTTCAGCACAAAAGTTAACAGATTTTCAACTTAACCATGTCTAAAATAGCAAAGCACATTGCACAGGCTGGATAAGCATTGCTTCATAGACAACAACAAAAGCACACTTGACAGAGTTTGAAAAGGTTTCGTTCCCTTACAGCTTCTTCTATTCTAAAATGGAAACTAGCCTTTGTCATCAGTGCAAATTTGAAGAGGACTTTATTACAATCTATTGTGTGCACTGTCATTATAATATGGCATACATAAACAGTTTATATACATGTTGCTGCTGATTGGCTAACACATTTGTAACACACCCATCCCAAGCTTGTTGCACACTGTATCGCAACATTTCAACCAAACATGTCATTCAACCTGGAAACCATAGCAAAGTGTTACATAACATTTTGAGATTGAACATGCCCAAGGCTTTAAAGTGAACTAAGCCTTTGATTAAACCTTTTTTGGTTTTAAAGCATTTCTAGGCTTGCATTTTAGTAAGCACAACATCCTCCCATTAAAGCTGTTATCAGAAACTATTTGAAAATAATAAACAGAGCTAAGACTGGAACCAACTCTTAATTAAACATAGGAAACTCACATACTGCCCTCCCTTCCTTCATTTTATACTTTATATTTTTCTAGTTATCCAAGTATCCTTCAGCATTTTGATAGAATGACATATCCTACACCAAAAATGTATTGTTTTATGGGTGCCACTATCTTGAATTGACGTCATAGAATTGCAGCATGGCAAAGTTAGAGCTCTTGAAAATGCCTTTGAAATGTATTTTTCCTACTTAAAAGTTTCCAGTTCCCACTCGGCCATGAACACAGCATCTGAAACATTGTTTTAGATGTGTTGCCATTTTTATGGTGCAGAGCTAACTAAAGTAGTGACTTTGTGTAGATGCTAATGAACTTAACAAGCACATTAATAACTAATGTAAACTACCAAGTGTCGAGATTAAGTGTGTAAGTAAATTGCTTTCATTTAAAAATAAATTAAATAGAAAAATAAAATAAAAGTGCATGAAATATAAATTAAGTGATGGTGTACAATCATTGACCAATTTGATTACGCCCAGTGGAATTTGACTTGGTCAAATTGGTGGGCAGCCCCTATCCACAGCACCGGGGAGGAGTGAGGGGTTGGGTGCCTTGGTCAAGGGCCCTTCATTAATGTTGTGTAACCAGCGACCTTCCAGTCAGAAGACCAGATCCCTAACCACCATGCCTAACCAAGAAGAAATGCCTTCTTAAAAGTAATTTACTTACAGCTACGTTTCTAGCACTTTTGTTGACCACTTTGACATTTGATACCGACATTAGACAGTCACCTCAACCACCACCAATGTTTAGTCCATGCCAGAACATTCGGCACAATTTAGAAGAGTGGTGATGAGAGACTACTCCAGTTATTGATGATGAGGATGGCTATTAGTGGGGAAATTTAGCCAAGACATTGGGGTGCTTACTCTTTTAGAGGAAATGCCCAGGGACCTTTTTCTGAACTCACAGTATTGGTACCTAAATTTTATATCTGAAAAATGATGCCATTTGTACAGTAAAGAGTGCCTGTCACTGAACTGGCACTTTAAGTCCCTTCCAGCAGCCACACAAGCTTTTATTGGCAGTCTCCCATCCAAGCATTAACCAGACCCAGACCTGCTTAGCTTCAGTGCATTTGTGTAGGTGCTATGGTTGCAGGCTAATGCAGTTTTTATGAAATTCCAGTGGGATTTGTTCTTAGGTAAGAACAGAATCTGCACACTCAATAGCACACTTAGACAGACTTGAGTGCTGACGTGTGCAGAATAATCAGTTGTGTTTTCTTTAGTTCTACAGTTACAGTATATTACAGAGCTAAAATTACAATATTTAGGAACTATTTTAAGAAAAAACCCAACAATATGCTGAATGAGGCCCATTGTTTTGTTGTCACTTACATACTCGGATTACAGAAAAGCAGAAGATAATGTGGTTTTAGTAGCACTCAAGTTCATCAATCACTTGGCATCAATGTACAGGTGATCTGATTATAATTAGTAAGCACAGGTATGAATGAGGCCCACTGTATTATGGAGAAATGTGATCTGATCACTTGAACCACCTTAAAGCACACATACGAGCACATAGCATTAGTAGTATGAGGGCTTACGTGTCCCAGTGCATCCCTGACACTGAAATCTCTGTCAAGAGATGTTAATACAACATATGCATGGAGCCATTAGGTACAGTAGTTACTATCATCACTGTCCAAAGAAAAACAAGTATCTCCAAAATGCTAATTGTACAGGAGAGGGAAAAAAATCTTTGTTACTTTTAATGTAAGTTAATGTAACCTGATTTTATTCAAAGCAACTTTTGAGCCTTGGACCAATCAACATGTAATGTTAACAATGAGTTTAGCAGATACCAAACCAAAACAAAGATGAGACTGTGGCTGTACTGAAAATGTAGTTCTATGAGTGACCTACGTACACAAATGTAACCCTGACATTCACTAACATACAACATTAACAAACCTGTACAAACATTCAATGACTGATGAAGACTCTAGGCATGAGGAAGCTTAAGTAACAATCTTAATCAAAGGAGAATGAACAAGCAGGGATGTGGGATGAGACAAAACAGGCATTGAACATTAACCAGACTGGACAACGTGACAAGGGCAGGGACATAAAGACATGACGTGAATGTAAACAAAAAGCACATGGCGGCAAGACACAGGGACTGAGACAGCACATGGTGAACGAAAAAACACAAGCATGAGGACCACGGCAGGGGGAGTGGGACTCATATTATGCAGAAAGCTAAAAATCTGAAACCATAGAGATACCTTGATCAGTGATATTATTATTTCTAATGTATGTACAGGTTACTGCCCAGATAGTTGTGTGTCTGATGGACCTGTGTTATACACTGTAAGTCTATATATGACCTCAGTGACCCAGTAGCTTAGCTCTCTCTGAGCATGTGGTGGGTTGGTCTGTGTCTTGCTGCCGGTCAAGGCCAGTGTCTCTGAGTCTGCCTGTGTTTTGAGAATGGCAGAGACTTGCTTATCAACAGGCTGTATTCATTTCACTCCATTTTTCAGTTGACCATGATAAGTATTAGCGTCTGCCTGTCTGTGCTACCAATCCAGATAAAGACATGGAGAAGTGAACTCTTCTTGCTCTTTCTGTTCTCAGCAGAGCATACAGGAATCCCTCACTCATCTTGTCCCCCTCAAGTCTATCTTTCTATCTTTCTCCCTCCCTCTGTCTATAGTCAATTTCCTGTTGTCATGAAAGTAATGATAGTTCTTTGGAAGAACTAAAAAACAATGCAAATCAGAGAGCTTTAGCCATTACACCAGTGTCAATATAGCAGTGATGCACCTTATATTTTACTGGTTCTGAGTTCTGTTATTTATTTTTTAGGTAAATGTATTATTAAAAACTGAATCTCAAATAATTGATATACCCACATATGGACATTTTATTCAAGTAAATGAGTTCTTAATGGTAGT
Source organism: Crenuchus spilurus (assembly GCA_036984385.1). Lineage (NCBI taxonomy): Eukaryota > Metazoa > Chordata > Actinopteri > Characiformes > Crenuchidae > Crenuchus > Crenuchus spilurus. The sequence continues at coordinate 8,563 of BRDA01008821.1, forward strand.
CTGTGACATGGTTTGTTCAAAGTTCCTCTTTTTAAACAGCTTTATTAATAACAACCAGTTTGAGTGCCTGTTCTTTTCTCACCCCACCCTTCATCAGCAGTCCATTTTCAACCAATGAGGAGTACCTAATCCTCCCCTTGGTAGATGCCTGAATGTAACTGCTGTACCATTTAAGGTGGAATGGGAAATTCAAACAAGAAGCTAATATAGCAGAACTTGCCATGAAACACAGCAGAAATAATCAGGAACAGCACAGTTGATCAGGTGTGTGGTGGTAATTGGAAGATTTAGATTACAGTAAAGCTGAACATAATGTGTTTTAGTAGCACTCAAGTTCATCAATCACTTGGCATCAATGTACAGGTGATCTTAAGCACAGGTATGAATGAGGCCCACTGTATGTAAAAGTGGTAATTCACTGACACACACACACAAAGAAACTCCTTTGTTCTGGCAAAATAAAAACTTGATTCATTCTTGATAAGGCATGATAATTGCATTTAAGTCTGGAGACTGTGCTGCCGATCCATGTTTTCAAGCTTACCATCTTGTTCTTTTTCCTGAAGTAGTTGTGGCTTGTTTTTGGCCATTATCTTGCTGTAGGATGAACCCCTGACCAACTAGGCGCATACCTGAGGGTATTGCATGGTGCTGCAGAATGCTGTGGTAGCTGTGGTGGCTCAGGGTGCCTCTCACTCTGTAGGAATTAGTAGCACAAGATTTTAAGGCTGGGTCTACCTCCATTACTGCAGAACAGCTTTCACCTGACTAAAGTCTTTGTGTATAATTCTGTAATGTAAATACATTTTCAGTTTTGAGTTGCACCTTACTGTACCTTTGTATAATTTCTTGAATGAGTTGAATTGCAATAAATAACTGGAAAAATTGGTGTCTTCTTAACTTTGTAAGAAAGGACTTCCGTCTTGCCACCCTACCGAAAAGCCTAGACATATATGAGATTGTTGTCACATGTACTACACAACCAATACTTGCTAGATATTCCTGCAGCTCCTTTAATGTTGTTGTAGGCCTCTTGGCGGCCTCCTGGACCAATTTTCTTATTGATCAATTTTTGATTGAAGTCCAGTTCTTGGTAATGTCACTGTTGTGCCAAATTTTATCCACTTCCTGATGACCATATTCACTGTGTTCCATGACATATCTAATGCCTTTGAAATTTTGTACCCTTCTGACTGATGCCATTCAACAATGACATCCCTTTGATGCTCTTTATGGACCATGGCATTTGCTTTAAAATGCAGCTAAGAAAATGTCAGGAAAATTCTACTAGAACAGCTGAACTTAATATTGGGTTTATCAGAATCACTGTAAGTAATGGCAGCTCTGTACTGACTACTGTTTAACATGAGTTTAAATGTGATTGGCTAATTATATACGTAACCACATGCCCAATTATAAGAGGGTGTTCACGCATATGCAATTTCGCATTATTTTAGTTTTGTTATTTTTCTCCCCCTCTAAACAATTTCATTTTTTTTCAGTGGAATTATACAGATTATGAGTCACATTAAAGGTGGTAAAAATGACTCCTATTTTTCACATTTTTTTTATATGACAAAAACCTGGCATTTTAACCAGAGTGTGCAGACTTTTAATATCCACTGTATATAGGCTGTTATGCTGCTGTTATATGTTGGTGTTGAAAAGTGCTGTTCTCTGTGGCATGGCAGTTTATCTTCCAACAGTACCATAAACACTTCCATTGTGATAACTTTATTAGTGTGGCAATGGTGTGTGTAAGGCAATGATGTTTTAATTGCCATTTTTGCACTAAAAACATACTATTGGTGTGTGTTATTTTTTGTTTTTATTGTGTGTTCTGTTGGTGTCAAATCCACATTACTGATCTTTGTTGTCTTCACCTTCATCTTCTTCATTTTATTATTTTCTCCACCACACAAAACGTTTATCCTTTCTTCTCCAAAAACCACCAAGCTAATGGCACTAAACTTTGCAGGGTTTTTTGCCCATAGAAAATAAAAGGTGGAAAGTTTGAATGATAATGTCACACTATCGAGAGATGTCACCTTATATGTTCTGTCTTTTATGCTATCATGGCAGCCTCTTAACCTGTACTAGTAATCTACATTTAACCATAAAATCACTTCATATGTTAAATCCAACTTTTTTAAGTACAAGTGTGGTTGAAGAATTTACACAGGCTGACAGTGAATCACAGAATTAATGTTGTTGTTAATGGCTATGTTATAGCACACACTTGGCAACCCAATTAGATTCAACACTCTTCAACATTCGATGGATCCGACCCTTTCTAACTCAGGATGCCACCCAGGTTCTTGTCCAGTCTCTCATCATCTTAAGACTTGACTACTGCAACTCGCTCCTGGCTGGTCTTCCTATGTTAGTCATGAGGCCCCTGCAGCTGATCCAGAATGCAGCTGCTCAGCTGGTCTTCAAAGTTCTCCCACTGCTTCGTTCACTGCACTGGCTTCCTGTAGCTGCTCACATCAGATTCAAAACCCTGATGCTCATCTACAAAGCAAGAAATGAACCATCTCCTGGATAAGAGCATCTGCCAAATGCCATAAATGTAAACAGCACAAGGACACCATATTGCAAATTTAGATAGCTATTACACACTTTGAACACTTTATACATTATTTTTCACATTAGTTACAAATTCTGGCACTCCTGTTTGGGTACAGCACCATATACACTGAGTCACAGAATTAAAACACTTACATAGCTAATACACAGCTATTAATGTATGAACACAATAAGTCATGCCACATTAGTTAAACATTTTGGCACCCTATTCATATACAAGTGTATTAGAGTGACTTGCACATATGTACACAGTCATAACAAGCCATTTTTATTATATTCTGATTGAACCCTTAATTGAGCCTTCTGCTTACCGTTGTGGTCACTGCCTAACAAACACATCTATGTTGTGACAATGTTCTGTGTATTGTTTTGGTGCACAGTTTTGAAATGTACAGTAACTCCTCTGAACTTTGTAGGAGATTTTTACAATCCAGTGACACAATTTTAAAAAATACAGGAAAGTTATCTGTACCACATTGCCAAAAAAGACCAGATTTGAATCTTGCAGCATTGTTACTCACTACACTTTATACAAAAATTGCAGTGTTATTTGACAGTGTTGAACAAATGTTGCAAGAAAGTTACAGTGTTTTATGTTTGCTGGGTGGTGGTAAATATTTTTGTTGCTGCTCTACTGAAAGCAATAGCATATCTGCTTTGCCAAAGTCCATCTATCACCAACATATAAATGCAGCATTAAAGTGTATGGGATTAAGATCCAGTCTCATTCTTATTTTAGCATACTCTGTGGACTTGTGATTTCTTTGAGCAGTTTCCTCTTCAGTACAAAAATCCTTTTTTTAATGCTTAATGAAAATTGTAATTAAGATCTGTAAAATAAGCTACACTTTAAAGTGTTTAAATCAACTGATTAGCACTATTATCTTTATTTAATCAAGCTTTTATACAGATGTGAGAAACATTCTGGCCATAAGATACTTGCTGAATCTCACGTCTCTCTCTGTCTGCCACACTCCCTCGCCCTCTTTCTCGCTCTCTAACTCTCATTCTCTTTCTCAACCCCTCTCTGTCTCCCTCACTCGCCTTCTCCTCCCTTTCATCCCAATCAGCTCAAGTATCCATTATCCCTTGTGAGGCTCATCTGAAGTCCTTTCTGCTCTGAGGACAGATGTTACTTTTGCCATGCTTTATCAATTCATTTAGACGACACTCTCTATAATCTCACCTTCTGCACCATGAAATAGAAGTGAAGGCCTTTCTTGCGCAAAACAAAGCCATAACAAGCCATAAAATTGGATGTGTACCTCAGGTTTTTATTTAATATCAATGTGTTGTTCGTATGGGTATAAGGAAATATTGGTACACTTGTGTATTGCATGTTATGCAATGTGTGATGCAGTTCTTAAAAACAGTATTAATTAGTATTTTAAAAAGTAGTGCTGTGATGTTGGATGTTTCAGGCACTGCACTAAATGCAAATCAGATGTGTAAGGAGCCATCCCACCGCTAGAGTCAGGATCCTTTATACTGACTTTGCTAAGAGACAGCCATCAGCTGTTATTGCCTGCAGCTAGTGTCTGGCTTATTTAAAAGCTTAATTCATTGTGTTTGTTCTGGAATTATAGGCTTTGCCTGTGTGGGTTTGACTCTGCTGGAAGAAGGTGGTTTTATTAAGTATCTCAGCCCTATGTCAAAAAATCTGTAGCCCATCCTGGGTTCTGTTATTTGGGACAAGAGATTTTACTGACTTTTCTGGATCATGGTTTGTTTGTTGCCAGGAGGGGTCTACCTATAAACCTGTTATACATTTAAGGTTTTCTTATAAGTCCATTTATAAGCACCTGATATAAAGTGGGTCCTATTTCCTTGGCACACTCAAACTGAGCTTTTTTGTGGCGAGATTTGCTTTGGATACCAGTTGATCTTGGCTAAGTGAACCTCCCTACTTTCATTTATATTATTTAGGTCTACCTAGCAAACACTGCCACAATATCATCTACTTTTTTGCAACATTGCTACAATATTGTCAAATTATCAACATTGCAGCTTTCAAACTACATTACATTTTTCCTCTTTTTTGTCAGTGCGGTACAGTGGTGCTGTATTATAGAATGTTGTCAGCCAATGTTTTTACAGCTTTCTGAGGAATTACATTTCACAATGTCACAGTGGTGCATCAGTGGTCCACTTTTCTGTCTGTATTTGCTCTCATCCTGTTGGCTTTTGCCACTAGGTACTATCTAAACGTGGCTGCAACCCAGGAAGAGTTTCCCCTCTCTCCCTTCCAGCTAGATTTATCAGCCACCTTGCAATTTTCCTAAAATTATTATTATTACTGCAATATATCACCTGTATCAAGATACACATCATATTGCCAGGTTCTTCCAATACTCAACCCTAGCTGTTCTAGTGGGACTCTCAAAATGACTCAGAAAGCACTTTGGGTTCTAGAACAAAAACAGCAGTGAAGTTTGGAAGTCACATCATCCTTGGGTGCCTTTTTTGAGGGAAGATTTACATGTTGTCAGCAGATAAAGTTACTTTAGGTCTTTTCCCTGACCTTCGGATCTCTAGCTCAACTCCTCGGTTCTTTATCAGGAGTTTTTATTAGAATGGAGCACTTTTCTTGCGGGAAAAAACACGACATGTATCCAAGGCCACAGGAGGAGTTAGAGAGAAGTGCATCTGAGTTTCAGTCTTGTATGGCCACTGTCCCTGGTACGCCTCCAGAATTCTGTATATAGCAGTACTTTTTAGATTACAAGATCTCAGTTAGGGCTAAATTCTAATACAAAAACGAAAGTGGATGGACGATTTCCTGCTCAGCAGAACGTTAAGGAGAGCAGTATGAATTTCCAGGCCAGAAGAGTTACACTGCCTGCCATCACTCCTCTTTGCTTACCAAAGCGGGTAAGAACACTTCTAGAAATACACTTCAAACCTAAAGAAAATATATATTTAAATAATTCTTCTGTGAGTGTCTTCATGTTTTCTATTCTGTGTTCAACAGTGCATCTCATTTACTTGTATCTGCTTGTTCTTTATGTATTTTCTTCCACTTTGGTTTTCCTGTATTGTGGGATGTTTGGGAAGTTGCTATGAGGTAGAACTGCTGGGTCTTTAGTGTCTTGGTTATACATGCTAGAGAGCGCAAATGTGCTGCAGATTTTTGTAAATGGAGACATTTCATTCTGATTCTCCATCTTTTGATGCATCAGAGGATGGTTCAGAGTACTGTACCTGTATACTACAGTTCACTGTGTTTTCTGTTTGGAGGTAATAGATAAGATGTACATGGATGTAGATCAGTGATTGTTATACAGTACCATTCAAAACTTTTGAATCACTTCTCCTAATAATAATAATAATTATTATTATTATTCACTGAAAGTAAAATTATAGTTTATAATCTTAAGTATTTTGGCAACAATGACAAGTTGTGTAATTTGTAGGGCGGTAAGCAGGGTTCCCGTGGTGTCTTAAAAAGTCTAAAATTCAAATCTTTAAAGTCCTTAAAAAGTCTTAAAAACGGTCAGATATCCATCCAAGGTCTTAAATTACATTTATTTTATTTGATTAACTCTTAAATTTTTACTTTTAATTCCAGAGAAGCGTAGTGTAATCAGAAGATAGTTTTGCTAACGTCTACTAAATGCTTCAGCGTAAATTTAGTTCTATGTTCCATGTGTTTCTGTGGGGGCTACCGGTGTGGGAACTACAAATCCCATGATAACTGCATGCTAACTCGCTCGTTGGCTAACACTGCTTGCAACATTCGTTGCTATATTTAGCGAGGTTTCAGACTTATTTTCTTAAAAAAGTGACTAGCGACAAATCTAGCGACTTTTCCCGGTGTTATTGGATATGGTGTTATGTTTGTGCCACAATTCTGCATGCAGATGTGTTGAGCATGCAAGAATATTTTTGCACGCACATGAATACAATACAAGTACAATACAAATCTCTCCTGTGCGCTAAACCTTACTCTCTTGCAAGCTTGCACAACTCAAAACCCTTGAAACTGAGATTGGTGCTAAAAAAAAAAACCCAACAATTTTGACATATGTACAATGAGGTTGTATTTATACATGCTAGTGTTGTGTTGGTAAGGTTACTTGTGTTGAGAATGTAACTATTTTGATGATCTGTTCTAATATTGAATAAAATTAATCATTTTCTATAAGTGAATTAATACAAATAAAATGTTTTGAGAATATCTGGGATCATTAGAATGTTTCTGGCAATTTGTCATGTTGGTCTTAAATCTCACTGAGAATTGTCTTAAAGGGTCTTAATAAAGTCTTAAATTTAACTCACCGAAACCTGCAAGAACCCTGTGTAAGAAAATATTTATACACTTAAGTGTCACATTAGTATATTATACTGTATCAATTATCAAAAACAATTCATTGTTTAACCTCTTAACAGTTCACTGTATTTTTAGTTTCCCATTTGAACCTGCATACTCAGATCTTAGGGGTTTTTACAACTACTAAAAATATGTTTTTGTTGAAAGAGCCCTTTAGATTAGCAGAAAATGTGTTTGTAATATAATAAAACATATTTACAGTATAGATTTTTTGCCCCATAAATATTTTTTGCAAGCTACATAGCACTGAAGGTTCATTATGTAGGATTGAATGAACTGGATATGGCACATTGTTTATTTGAAGCAAACATTTTAATTGGCAGCTCAAAATATGTAAACCTGAGTAGAAAGCACAAGGTTTCACATTTCATAGGGCTCAAGTTATTTAGTGTGTGTCTTAGAAAATAAAAAAGTAATGTATTTCTGAATGCCAGCCCCCCCCCCCCCCCCAAGAGATTCAGGATATTTAAGAAGTTAATAGTTTACATACAAAGATGCATTGGTTCTTTTTGTGTTGTGTCTAAACCAGCAACCACTAGATAGCAGTTTTGTAATCTGTCTTCATCCATTAGACTCTTCCACTTACAGTATATCATCATCTTTACAGTATCGTATATATATTGAATCACAACCCCTATATCTACACACACACACACATGTATCACATAGGTTTTTGCGAATACACAACCCGGAATTAGAGTCATTTCCTGTAAATACTTTTATTATGAATACAAATTTGATCAGCAAGATTTGATCTTCATAATGTCAGACATTTTGTATATTACTCTTAATGGAAGTTTATTATTGGTGCTGTTCAACTTTCTCGGTTATTACAGTCATTTCTAGCTCTGTTCTTCATCAAAATATGTCAGCATCATATTAGAATTATGCATGCATCTGTACCTAAATAGATTTTTAATAACGTTCTATATCCACACATATGTGCAATCACACATTGCCATGTCCATGCAGAAATGGTAGAAAATGTATTTCAGAAACAAACTAATTTCACAGATCCTCATTAATAGACACAGTATAAGATGGCCTAATATTAGAGAATGACCCAGTGAGGCACACACTTAGCTCACAGTGAGACAGATTAAACTCAGTCATTGTGCAGTGAGACAGGCTAAATTCATGCCCAGCCTGCAGTGAGATGGGCTGAAAAGAAAACATGCTTAAAATGGGTCTTGAAGCCGACAGTGTGAGCTTTAAGGGAGAATTTACAAAGGTCACATGAAATGCTGGAGGTTGTTAAGTGCCTGTAAACACTCACAAACCATTTAGAGAGCCTTTTAGAGAAACAGAGCATTCATTCCTGAATGAATCCATGAATTTTGCTGTATTTTGACTAATTATATTGTACAATACTCAACAATGACATATAGCCCAGTTACTCAGAGATGTAAGAAAATGTTCATGCACTTAGGTGCAGTATTATGTTTTATGATACTGTATTGGTTCTCAAAAGTGTAGTATTGATTTTTAATTAATAGGTTACATGCAGAGGTTGGTAGCAGACTAGTTGACTTTTTTTTTCTTTTCTTTTTTTTTTTTTTCTTTTTACAATATTTTGATATATTACAATATAATAGTAACAATATCATAGTTGAATCATAACACCTGTATTTATTGTATATGTATTGTAATTTTCTTGCAAATAAACAACCATACAGTTATTATATTCTGCCATAAAAACTCAAAAGAGGATATTAGCGGAGAGGTTAATTATTAGGGTCTTTGGTGTAGGCCCCATCTGCAGCATTCGGTCTAGAGCAGACACTGGCAGACAGATGGATGGCAGAGGCGGAGCCACCCTCTTGGGCAACAGGACAAGGGCCAACCTGGTGGTGGTTAGGAAGGAGGATGACGGCAACATGTTTGCGCCAGTGATCGATAGAGCGAAAGTGAATTGCTTCCTTTTAAAGTTGAGTAGTAGCTCGTGATTGGTCAGGAAGCAGAATGAATGGGTGATGTAGTACTGGCTTAAGTAAACCCTTAAAAAGCATGTTTCACAGTAACTTTATATGATTTATATGTGCAGGAAAAGTTTGTCATCTGGTGTAGTCTTCAACAATACTCGGTGGTGATAGAAGGCAGTGCTGACCCTATCGTATAAGTGACCACCAGGGGCTCCCCTAGCAACTTTCAAAGATGCAGGAAAATAGTGACTATTTAATCATGCCTCAAAAAAGAACGTAATCATCTGAAGCCCCAAAAATCCTGCATACCACCCATGGAAGTCTAGAGCCAGTCCTGATGGAAGGATATGAAGTGAAGAAAGGTTTAGGGATGTCACCTCTTTGGTCCTAATATGCATGTTGCGGCACTGATGGATGGCAAGAGCGATGGAAAGAACATAGTATACGTACTGGTCATGCCAAGGCCAGCTGTGTGTGATTCTCAGATAAAGATGCAGCTGTGGGGCGAGAGGTCATGATAACAGAAGGCCATATTGGTCTATGCCGTCCTGACCTTGAGCTGAAGAGTGTTAACCATCTCTGTAGTCTGCAGTAGGGTTAACCTGTCTGGGAAAACACAGCAGCCTGCTATAGGCTAACACAGAAAGTGATGTGGCAGCTTTAAAACCCATTCGGTACATTCAACCTACACTGTAGGGACAAAAGTATTGAGGCACTTGCTTATTCATTATTTCTTCCAAAATCAAAGGTATATTAAAAAGACTTTATCTTGCTTTTGTTGGATGAACTGTCTCTACTGTCCAGAGAAGGCTTTGTACTAGATTTTGGATCTTTGCTGAAGATTTGATTGCATTCAGTGACAACAGCGTTAGTGAGGTCAGGATGTTGGATGATCACCACCCCACCTCATCCCCAACTTATCCCAGAAGTACTGGATGGAGCATCATCATTCCAGAGAACATTGTCCATTGCCCCACAGCTCCATGCTTGGGGGCTTTATACCTATCTCTGTGCTTGGCATTAGACATGATGCCAATAGGTTTGTGTTCATCTGCTCCAGAGAGTCCTATTCTGCATGCAATACGTTTCTACAAGAACTGGACAAGCTGTGGGTGTGTATTTTGCATCTGTGTCAGCAATGGCTGCAACTTAAAGTAACTGAATGCATTCATTAAAAGGGGTGACTACAAACATTAGGACATACAGTGGCATGCAAATTTTGGGCACCAATGGTCAAAATATATTGAACTGTAAACAGTTAAGCAAGCTGAAGTTGATTCCACATTTTAAGCATATCAGTTTATTATTTTGGTTCTGTATAATTTTAGAATGAAAAAAGGAAAGGTGTAAGGATGCAAAAGTATGGGAACCCTAGGAGGTTTGAGCACCTTAATTAGGGTTTTGACTTGTTCAAAATCGTCATTAGGAAAAGCCAGGTGATGCGAATGGCAAAGCTTTAATAAATAATAAAAAGCTTTAATAAATAAAATATCCTTGTCCCAACAATAGCAGCCATGGATTATTCTAAGCAGCTGCATAGCACTCTGAAAATGAAAATGGTTGAGGCCTACAAAGCAGGAGAAGGCTATAAGAAGATAGCAAAGGATTTCCAGGTTGCAGGTCTGGAAGACCAAGAAAAAATTTCAGAGACAGCTGCTCGTAGGAAGGCTAGAATGGCAAATCAGATCCCCCGCTTGACTTCAAAAGACCTTCAGGAAGATTTAGCAGACTCTGGAGTTGTGGTACATTGTTCTACTGTTCAGTGACACATGAACAAATATGGCCTTCATGGAAGAGTCATCAGAAGAAAATCTCTCCTACGTCCTCACAACAAAATTCAGCATCAGAAGTTTGCAAAAGAACATCTAAACAAGCCTGATGCATTTTTTAAACACGTCCTGTGTACTGAGAAGGTTAAAATAGAACTATTTGGCCACAAAGAGAAAAGTTATGTTTGCAGAAAAAAGAGCCCAGAATTTCATGAAAACACCATGTCTCCAACCATTAAGTATTGGGATGGATCAACCATGCTTTGAAGTTGTGTTGTGTTGACATTTCACTGGTAGAGGGAAGAATGGATTCCATCTGTAAAAAAGCTGAAGGTGAAAAGAGGATGGCTTCTACAAATGGATAATGATCCTAAACACACCTCAGAATCCACAACAGACTACCTCAAAAGGCACAGGCTGAAGGTTTCATCATGTCACTCACAGTCCCCTGATCTGAGCATAATTGAAAATCTGTGACATCAAAAGAGCAGTACATGCAAGATAGCCCAGGACTGGAACTGGAAGACTTGCAAGGAAGAATGGATGAAAATCCCTCAAACACGAATTGAAAGACTCTTGACTGACTACAAAAAATGCATTTACAAGCTGTGATACTTGCCAAAGGGCTACTAGGTACTAACCATGCAGGGTGCCTCAAGTTTTACTTCAGGGCAAAAAAAAAAAAATGGTGCCCATATTTTTGCATTGCACTGTATTGTGTACTTCAGCAAAGGAGGCCTGGCAATAAAACAGAACTTATTTGGTGATCTTAATGAAGTATATGAATCATGAGTTTTCTTTTTCCTCCATCTGCAGTATATTATATAACAAATCTAAGAAGAAAAACATGTAACACAATGACTGTGGCCAGTCTGTCCTCTTATAGCTTCATCTCTGTAGAATTTGCACTGCGTCTGAAAGCAACAGGCCTCATCAATAGTGCAGAGAGTTTTTAAGGAAGAAGCAGAGTTGTGTGTTGGATGGCTGTATATAGGTTTGAATGCATAAAGTCAAGATGTCTGCGGATTACCACAGGAACACGTTAGTTTCAACACACATTTTTAACAAAGGACATGAAATAATGTACAAGTAGTGCCACCAGAACCAGGTTTTTGTGTTCTATGGAGATTGCAAGGCTTTTGCATGCTCTGGGTCTTCATTGTAGAGCCCATTTATTTAAAAAATCCTTCAGAATTAAGTGCAGAAATGTGTGAAACCTGTAGTTTTAAGCTAATTCAAAAAAGCCCCAAAATTCCATGGAGGCTCAGTTGCTTTGAATGATGTGATGACGTCAGCTGGTGTATAAAGCTGTCATGGGTGTAATCAGGTTACTACTAATCTTATTTCCTTGTTTGCCTGAGTGATAGTCTGAGGGAGACAGTCTCTCAGTGTTCCACTGTTCCCAGCATGCTCTGATCCTGAGCTTATCTCTGCGCACACGGAGAGCCAGACACCGATTACACACACACACACACACACACACACACACACATTTTTAATGCTTGACTTGTGGATTCCTCTATCCTCTCAGGTTCTAGAGTGTGCTGAATGAAGTAATGGAGAGGGAGGTGTGTGTCTGTATGTTTGTATGTATGTGTGGTGTGACATCTGTGTGTGTGTGTCTGTGTGTGTGTGTGGGAGTGAACAGTAAAAGCTGCTGAAGGTCTTTGTGTTCAGTGACAGCACTCTGCACACCTAGAACTGCCCTTACAGATGTTCTATCTGCACTGTTCTTTTATCACTATCTATCTGTCTGTCTGTCTGTCTGTCTGTCTATCTATCTGTCGGTCCATCCATCTCTCTGTCTGTCTATCCATCTTTCCCTCTATCTATCTATCCATCATTTGTCTGTATGTGTCTTTCTTTACTCTTTTCCCTCTTTTCTCTCTCTCTCTCACTCACTCACTCTCTCTCTTTTCTTTCTCTCCATCATTCTCTCATTTTCCCCCTCTATCACTTTCTTTTCTTATTCTCTATCTCTCTCATTCCCTCTACATTTTCTCTCCCAACTCTCTTCTTTCACCATCTTTTTCTTTTCTCACTCCTCTCTCTAAGTCTATCCCTCTCCTTCTCTCTCTCTCTCTCTCTCTCTCTCTCTCTTTCTCTCTCTCTCTCTCTCCTGTTGCTCTGTTTCTATCTCTTTTCTTTCTTTGTACCTTTTGTTCTCTCTCTCTCTCTTTCTTTCTCATTGTCTTTTCTCACTCCTCTCTCTAACTCTCATGTTTATGGGTACAGGTTGAGAGGAGGGTCAGCTAGCAAGCACTGTGTCCCAAAGACATGAAGTCTCAATTCTGTGTAAGCTATAGGCATTAGCACAGCTCAGCTAAGTTCCCACAGTCTGGAGAAACAGTCAGACAGACTAATGCTGAGTTTACATGCTGTACCACAGTTGTTTTACAAATAACAGAATATAACACTTGGTGGCATGTAAATACAGCCATGGTGATGTTGCCAGGCTGAAAATGTAAGAACAGCTTTGGGCATCACTTGATCTTGTGAATTCATCCTGTGTGTGATAGTCTGGTTACATTCTGTAATATTCCCACAGTGTTGGAAGACTGTTTTGAGTCAGAACTTGAACTCTAAAATTCATTTTGCGCTGCATTTAAGAAGATTCATATGCTTTTTCCCCACACACTGTCCTCAAAATTCACTTCACTGTCCTGTGCCAAACAATACACGCCCCAAAAAAGAATATCTGCATTTATTTTTCTGTATCCAGTCAAAGAATTAGATGCTGATGTCACAGATGTGTGTATACTTATTGAGAGGGAAACACACTGCGTGCACACACTTACACAGTGGTGGTTTCTGATATGGGCGATATTGGCAGCCACCCAGGGCCCCGGAGAGATTTTGTGATGCGCCCTTGGTACCATTGCATTGCTTAGAGCTGGCTGATGTTCGGAGAGTGTGTGTGTGCTGGATGTTGGAGATGGTGGGTTTACTCACAAACTGTTGGTTGATTGATAGTTGGGGTGGGTGGGTGGGTGGGGGTGGACATCGGAGGGGTTGTTTGCCCAGGGCTCAAAACGGGCTAGGACCGCCATTGCATTCCATGCACACACTCCCTCACACAGGGAGTACAAAGTGTACAGCGAGTACATACATACACAAAAGTGGTCACTGGAATTACTCATAGATACAGTGTCCAAAATGTATTCAAAGGGCAACTACAACTTCAAAACTAGGGCTGACTTTAGCTCGCGACAGTAGTGCTCTTTCTGACAAAGGAACAGTACTTTGTGTTACTAGACTTTAATTATACACTATGTATGAATAACGACTGCTGAGACATCAGTAATTTTGTATAATGGGACACCTTGTCCTTTATCCTCCTTGTACCATACATTTTTGTGTATTTATGTAAACAAATAAAACATGAGCATTCATCTAAAAAGAAGCCAACTTGTCGCAGTCACAGATCTTATTAAACATGTACATAAACCTGACGTTGGTGCCTGCTGCGGAAGACGAGAGACCAGAGTGGTCTGCTGTTACTGTTTATGACAGCGATCAGCATCTGGTCAGTGGACTGTGTGTTTGATCCTGATGTTATCATCCCCCTGTTTAGCCTCTCTGTGCAGGCTTTGCAGTTGTGCTATACCAGACTGTGGTGCCGGTGGTGAAAGTGCTTCCTTGCTGCGGATGAGATCGAGAAGCCCTTCAGGCGGCAGAGGAACGGAAGGTGCTGTTGTGACTTCGTCAAGACAGTGTTGTTCTGAGTCTAGGACAGTCTGTCAGGAATCTGCAGCCTGAGGAAACCAAACACATCTCAGTACATCTCACCAGAGATTTCAGATGTGTTCTGTTGTGCTCTTTCTTTTCCGTTCTTTGCTTTGGCTTTTAAATCCCACCTACTGATTATACAGCCCATTGGTTTCATTCAGAGTCACCACAGTAGGTGATATTTGACGGGGAGGGGGATGTTAACTCTTGTTCTACTTGTAACCCGTCAAGCCTCAGTAACCTGCATCAGAAGATGCCTTAAAAAGTAATATTGAACCATTTTATTGCAGCAACAGCTAATGGTTCTTTGTTCCTCGTATGAGCCGCACATACTTTGGGGCAGCTGTGACTTAAATGTTGGATCAAAGGGTTCTGAGCTCCTGAACAATAGGATGTGCCCATGAGCAAGGCACCTAATGGCTGAAGTGTCCTTGAGCAAGGCACCTAACCCCCATCTGCTCCCTACGCACCAGGGCACTGCTCTCTAGTGTTAATGTTCACTAGTGTGTGTTTCACTGCACAGATATTTAGACGCGGAGGTCAAATATTGCTCAAGCACATTGTTCAATGAGGGTGCACTTATCCTTCTCCTTCTCCCTCCCTCTCATCCGAGTCTCCCCCTCTCACCTTTAACAATTTCACACAGAGTTGACCCAAACTAGAATTACACCTTTGGAACTGCTTCAGCTCCCATACAGAGCATTAGACAGAGGGCAGAGGTTGGTCACAGCCATGGGAAAAGGTAGGTGGAGCAAAGCCTTGTGACTTTCTTTCCAACCCCTTCTCCCTCCCCCTCCTCCTTTTCCCTCCCTCCATTCTGTCTCCTCCTCTCTCTTCTTGGTGTTTTTAAGGGGTGGGGGTGACAGGAGGTTCAGGGCTTGCCCCTGAGCTTGCAGTGGGTGAGAGGTGGCAGGTGATTGGGCAGAGTGCTGGTGACATACAGCAGGGGAGGCAGGAAGTGCTGGAGCTCTGAGGCTGCTCTCTTTAATTACCTCATTTCAGCTCAGCTGCAGAGAGAGAGAGAGAGAGAGAGAGAGAGAGAGCGGGAGGACGACACAAGGGAGAGAGAGAGAGAGGAGAATGAGAGAGGAGAACAAGAGAGAAAGAGAAAGAGACAGTGAGCCAGAACAGAGAAGGGAGGGAGAGAGCTGCTCCCTCAGCTGATGCATGTTTCTATGTTCCACATAAAATCCTGCTTCTACAATGCTGTGTACTCAGCCTTACCTAAGCTGCAGAGCTAGCCCCAAATCTCAGCTCTGCCTACCACCTAACACAGGGGTAAGTTGCTAAAATACCGATTTTCTCATTTGTTTCTATGTGTACGTGGACAAGTATCTGTTGTGTGTGTGTGGGGGGGGTGAAACACTGCTCTCATTCTGTTAGAGACCATATGAAAACTCTTGATAGCTGCTCTAAACTTGGAGCTGACCGAACGGACTCAGATTTGCTGATAATGTACGCCTCTTTTGGAGAGCAAGAGGCTAGGAAATGTGCAGCAAGTGAAAGGGAACATTCATGATTTCCTCCCAGTTTTGCTGGCCTGGCTCTCACTGCTTCACTGTCTTTCCAAATGAATGGAGTGTTGAGTGTGTAGGGCGTGAGGTGGACAGTTTAGCTTTGCTGGATCAAATGAGCTCCATCAATGCAGCGATTCTCTGCACGCACGCAAAACAAGCCGTATAACCGAGCATCCCGGTCAGTCTTTTTTAGATCTTGCTGAAAACTTTTTCCCCTCCGCCTGATGATGGGCTCTCTGTGTGGCAGGTGATCAAAGTGTACAGCGAGGACAACAGCAGTCGAGCAGTGGAGGTCCCGAGTGACATCACTGCTCGGGATATCTGCCAGCTGTTTGTGCTGAAGAACCACTGCATCGATGACCACAGCTGGACGTTGTTTGAGCACCTCGCTCACCTGGGCATCGGTAAGCACACCTCTCCCTACTGTGGGCTCAAATGTGCCTTTAATGAGTGTAATATAGTTTGATTTCTGAGAATTCTTCATGCATTGTCATATAACATGTCATCAGTGTCAAACATGTTAGTTTTTGTAGCAGCATCCATCTGTGAATAGAGCCACGTATTGTTAATTGGTTTGGCCTGGAGAGCACTGCAGGCATTCTGTATGTTTTGAAGCTTAAAGCAGTGTAGGAAGATGCTTGAATAAAATGCATCTATCTAGAGCAGAGCTCACTATGTAACTGCGGCATCAGTGCCGTTAAAGCCTGCAATGCATGAATAAGACTCCTTACTGCTCAAACTGCAGGGTTTTATTCTTGAACACTCTTTAATTCCCATCAGGTAAAGGTTTCTATTGAGATCCTGCAGCGTCACCGAGACCTGTTATGTCATTCATTATCTCTAGTCTCACTTCAGAATCACTGGTAACGGCCTCATCCAAAAATAATCCGTGCATCTCAGACAGCTGAAGCAGTTGGAAAGCGGACTATTCACATGCTCAGACTGCAAAGCCGAAAGCGTGACGGAGATTGAAAGATTTCATTGTAAGAAAACCCGCCTGGCAAACTAAATGTAGTGTATGGCTGGCAGTGAGGGGTTAAATGTGCCGAGTTGGTAGCCGGCCTCATGGGGTTAATGTTCTGTGAGTCTGCAGAAGGCACAGAAGCTTTAATGTACTGTAGTGTGAGTTTTCCAGCAGGCAGTAAACGGTTAACTCCGCTAGCAGTGACTCCCGCGCCCTGCTGGTGTAGCCTACCCTTCACACAGGAATATTCCTCAGCAGAATTCTTCACACCGTTGCATAATTCAACCATCTGTTCCCTCCTTCCTTTTATTCTCTCTCTCTCTCTCTCTCTCTCTCTCTCTCTCTCTCTCTCTCTGTGTATTTCTCTCCTGTAATGTGTCTATTCCTCAGTCAGCCAGTTCTGCTGCCTCACAGTCTTCACACACTCCCCCTCTTCAGGTTTTATCTTCATATGGCATAAGCGAGTAGGAGTGCTGTTTCCAGATCAGTGACACTGTGAAAAGGTCCAGCATGTGTCTGAATGAAAAACATCCTAAATCAGCACTCCTACAAAGCCCAGGCCTATCTGAAATGTTAGGAATATAGTTTGTTTATTTGTTTGAAAACATTTTTGAGCCACCATTAAGCAATTTTCTATATGAATATATGTTTTATCACACAATGCAGCCACGGCTTAGAACCCAGTGCTTAGTAACAGGTTGAATAAAGGCTGATCTATGCATAATGCTTTCAGTTGTGGGAATGATTTACCACTACCAATGCTTATACAATGAAGATCATTGTGAAACTCTGATGTTGGCTCATCACACATGCAGTCAAATCAATAAAATATTCACTTGAGGGATGTTCTAGACGATTATTTATTGTTATTGTCATAAATTACATAATAATATGTCACAATATGGTTTTCTAAGCATATTGTGGATATTGTCAGTACAGTGGTACTTTGGGATACGAGCAGACAAACATGCTAATTTTTTTTAAAGATACGAGCTGCAACTCCATCCGTATTTTTGTCTGAGATCCGAGCGAAATTCCAAGATATGAGTAGCTGCTGCTAGTTGGAGCGTTGGAACAAAGGTCCAGTATGGGCAGCACAACACCTGCATCTCATTCTTTCTCAGAATCAAGTCCAATCTCATGCACTGTACTCCTTCTTGCATCCTTTTTGAAAAAAAAAATTATAGTAAAAATGTTTTAAACTCTTAAAGCTATTTAATTTAACAACATACATACAGTAATTATGTAAAAAATTCAATAGTAAAATGTTTTAAACTCTTAAATTTAGATCATTTTAATAACACACATACAGTAATTATGTTAAATACTGTTAATATTTTGTGCAGTCATCTGCGTATGTGCGCGCCGGCCCTGAACATAGATATGGAGACTTGCTGCTGCTTCTGAGTGAAAATTGTTTTGTACTGAACGAACCATGGCATCTCATTCTTCAGCCAGTTACTGAATTTCTTGGCGGCAGTCGGATAATGAAGTGAAATGGGATAAGAGAGATTTTATTGTACAGCGCGCACTACACATCTACACAGTACTGCACACATTGAATTTCCCGCAAATTTAAAATGCTACAACGAGAATTCTCCAAAAATTATTTTACACTAATATTTATTGAAATCTGAAATGTAAATATTTTGATATGCATTAGTAAAGTGTATATATGTGTGTTTCTTAATTCAAAACATGTCTTTTTGTCCATAATTTAGGATGGTTTGGGGATGTTTCACAGGACTGGAACAGATTAAATCCATTTCAGTTATTTTAAGTGGGAGAAATTTGTTTGATATACGAGTTGACTGACTTACAAGCTCTGTTACAGAACGAATTAAACTCGTATCTCAAGGTACCACTGTACTTCCAATTTGCATGTTTCATTAAAAATTCATCTTGTTTATTTCGATGCAGTGCAGAACAACATGAAGAATTTTGAATACAGATTGACTTCATAGTTTTTGGTAGCATTTTTAAAACATATAATAGTAAATATCTTGGCATATTGTGCACAATAAAAAACTTTTGTGTTTTTTTGTATTGTGGTGTGACATTTGCCATATATCACGTACCTGCAGGACATGCAGGACTTGCAGTAGTTCGCACACTGAATAATTACTTTCTGAGCAGGCTTTATCATATTCTTCATTAAAACTTAACTGCATTACAACTGATCTAAAACACTGAGTAGTTCTGCAAATCTAGAAGAATCATTACAGGGATGATCAACATTGTCTCCATTCTTGCAGAGGTTATATGTCTGCTGAAGCTTACTGTTAAATTACTGCAGATCCAACACTTAAATTTTGCATCCGGGACAAACAACCCTATGCTACTAATGGAAGAGTGATTTGATTGGAAACTCCAGAAGCTCTGCTTTAAATGCTCCATGTGTAAGGAAAAGCTAATCAGGTCATGCATCACTGGCTGGTGATTAGAGGTAAAGGACACTGAAGCATACACAATAAGCTCAGTGAACCGTGCCGCCTACTATTAGCCACTGCGCTACTAGATTTACCTGATGTGTATTTCAGTGATATCTCAGTGGCTAGAATGCTACTCACAGCTTAAAGTGTTAAGATTCAACAGCATCTTTCAGCGCTTTGAAGGGAAGTTGTTTAAGTTAATTCCTTCTTAATGAAGTGCTCAGGCTTGTACTGAGTAATGTTCAGTTTATTTATTATCCCGTTCATATAAAAGATTTTATTAAATCTTTATTCTTTCAGGCTGATGAAAACAGATATTTATGGGTCCGCTCGTGCACTTGTGCATTCAAATATAAGCAATATGTATTTAAAATGAATTGCCTTAGCATAAAATGAGCGTGGTCATGATGTAGAAAAAGTATGTTGTAGTATTTTGAAATGTACTGCTCATGATATCAAAAAAATAAACAAGAATCATTAGTAATATCTTCAAGGCATGATCTACATTATTGGGCATGTGTTTAGTCATTAATGCTCACAAAAAATTATAGAAATTTTTTATTTGAAGAACACAACAATTATTTCACTCCTAACATGTTTGGGTGGTAATTTTTTTTAATATAATTTTATTTATTAATTTTTTTTGCTAATTTTTATATCTTTCCCAATGTAGTAGTAGCCAAGTAGCCCATCCCATCCGTTAGGCCTCTCCCCATCACTTTTACAATGTCCCTGACTCTAGGAGGGTGAAGATAAGCACAAGCGTACTCCGTTGCGTGGGATGCCAACCACCCCATCTTTTTGAACTACCTCTGATACACCGTCACTGGGGAGCCAACGCACTTGGAGGAAAGCGCATGATTCCCAGCTCTGATGGACCAATCAGTAGATGCCTGAGCCAGCGGACATTACAGTGTGAAAGTGATGGAGAAAGAACACGATCTACCCACCCAGAGAGAGCACTGCCAATTTTTGCTCTCTTGGACCCGGGCTGTTGATGGCAAACAGCATGACCAGGATTCGATTGGTGGTTAATTTTACATTTTTTTAATAACATTTCTTAGAAAAACTACAGTAGAGTAGAGCCATTTTTCTTTACCGTGTGTTTTGTAGCACTTGCAATTATTGGCCACCAGGTGGAGGGCTAGAGGACTTTTTAAGGAATGTCCACTAAAGAGGCTGTAATGCAATTGAATGAATGAATATTGAAGATAATGTCTTGCAGTGACCACCATGCATGAAAGGGTTATTCAGTGTTATAAATGATTCCATTACAGCAGTGATTACCACTAGTCATATGCATGGTTGGATATGTGTTAAAATCATATTAACTCACAAAGTAAATATATGACATAGGCGTTTGCCCACTAGGTGTGTTTTACATTTGACTGTTCAAAAAGGCTCAAATAAGCTCAGCAGTAAAACAGTCCCAAAACCTGCTCAGGTAATAATGGATTTTTTTCTACTCCTGGGCCTAAACGTGACTGCATTATTGACTCTGGAGTTTCCCCACTGAAGACTGCTTTTTAATGGGAGGAAGTGCTGATTTAGGTATAGTTTCTACAGTCTGGGGATGTCACTGCAAAAAAAAAAACTCTTTTACCATCCTCAGATCAGCCATGAGTAGAGTGCCTCTTGCCTCACAGCAGGATAGCACAGACACCCAGAGAGAAGCCAAGCGCTCCAGCACCCAGGATGCCAGTGCATTTTGATGAGCCTCTCCAGCCCTGATTGCAGTTATGCTATGGGAATTAATTAGTCTTGAATAACATTGCTCTCACTCTTCCAGATGGCTTCCTCTAAATAGCCGCTTTCCATTCATTCATCAAACATTCATTTGGGGTTCAAGGAACTGAATAATGTTTAATGATAAAGTGAAGCAATGCAGCCGGCTCACCCAGTTTCCCCTGACTCTCTGCACCTCACACTCGTTATTATTGAAGATTACTCATTAATGAAGCATAATTTTTGAAAAACGTGTTAATAATTAATTCGTCAGGCCCACGTTGCCAAGGGGATGTAAAGGCCGAAGCTCGAAGTGAATAAAAACTGTAAAACACTGAAGGTGTTCCAATTGCAGGGTTTGATTTAAATAGAGCAGGCTGCTTTAGAGCTATCTCTGCATGTATACAAGTACACATGGATAACTCTCTCTCTCTCTCTCTCTCTCTCTCCCTTGTAACTCTTTTTCTATGTTGTCTCATGTATCTTTTCTTGCTTCCAGAGCGAACCATAGAAGACCATGAGTCGGTCTTGGAGGTGCAATCTAACTGGGGCATGGACTCAGACAGCCGCCTGTATTTTAGGAAGAATTATGCCAAATATGAATTCTTCAAGAAACCTCTGGTGTGTGTGTGTGTGTGTTCTCACAGAAAACTCTGTGCATGCTGCCTCAGTAATGTATAATTGATAGGCTTGGGTAGCGGAGGTGCAACAATGTACACATGGATAATCATTTAACTGTAATTAATAAAACATGCCCAAAATCTGCCACCCAATAGGAGACCCCACCCATCTGGAGTGGGAGCAGTTATGAATTTAAGTGCACGACTGAGGCTTGGGCTTGCTCTGCACTGCTTGGATAAACAGACTTAACTCAGTTCCTCCTCCTCTAGTGATAGATCTTAAAAACTTCACTTGACTTGGTGTCTGGTTTTGCTCAGTCTGCTTAAAGAGGATTACTCCATTCCACCAGGACCAAGAGAAATTATGACTTGCGTGGGTGACCCTTAAGTCAACTTTTGGAGCATAAAAACCTGTGCAAGGTCCTATAGTCAGAGCTTAGATTGCCTCAAACGTCTGCACTAATCCTGCTCAGGGGCTGATGTGTATTGGTAATGATTGATGTTCTCCTCGTCTCACTAGGATTTTTTCCCAGAGAACATGGTGTCTATATCGAGTGAAGCCAATGGCCTCATGAACCACTCAGAACTGATCCAGGTACATCTTTTCAGTGGCGTGTCTTTCTCAAAGCTTCTGACTCTAAAGCATGCAGCTGAAACATAAAATGTGTACTGTGTGTATTATTATAGAAGTATTATGAAATATTTCTTATTAAAGGTTGATAATTCACTTAAAAAGCATGCAGTAGTTCTTACCAGAGCTGTTCCTGTCTGTCCCCTCAGACGTTTCTCAGCTCCAGCACATGTCCTGAGATCCATGGCTTTCTCCACTCAAAAGAACAAGGCAGGAAGTCATGGAAGAAGTTCTACTTTGTGTTGAGAAGGTCTGGGCTGTACTTTTCCAATAAGGGCACATCAAAGGTAAAAGGCAACACATAGCATGTCTTACAGTACAATACTACTCTCTTTTTGTGTTTCATTGGACTCTTCCTCTGCTGTAGAGCTCAAAGGTTCCATGAGCTGTATCATGCCATTTCAGTGAGGACTTGTGAGACCAGTTAGTTTCTTTTTCCATCTGTTTTGCTGCTAGAACGTAAAATACTACAGAACAATCTCAGTGTCAGCTAAAAGTTAAACTCAGAACCTATTTGAACTGTCACTCAATGGTGCTCTCATATATGAGTCTATCACTGAAAAGTCTGTATTAGTGCATCTCTATAAACTAAAATATTGTGAAAAAAGTTCATTTGTCAAAAGTTTGAACACACCTCATTCAGTGTTTTTCTTTTTTTATACATTGTAAATTAATACTGAATTCATCCAGGAACACACCAGGAATCATGTAGTAAACTTAAAAGTGTTTAACAAACCAAAATATGTTTTAAATTTAAGATTCTTCAAAGTAGACACACAACTGATGTCTCAAACACATTAAGAGGCAAGAAATGCAAGTCATGAACTCTTGACGAGACACAGCTGTTAACTGAAAGTCATTCCAGGTGACTACCTCATAAAGCTGACTGAGAAAATAAACTGTAAGAAGTGTCATCCGTGGAGAATGAATCTACGTCGAAAGAACCGTAAAAGAGTCAGTCGAAATACTCCATCAGTGGACCTTACTGAAAGTCAATTGTCGACACAGAGCAGTTCT
>BRDA01008821.1:42956-54683 GCA_036984385.1 Crenuchus spilurus
ATTTGATACTTATTTGTGTAGACATTAATAAATCATTTGTTTGTTCATTTGTTTGGTCTTATACAAATATACAATGTAAGAAGTGTCATCGTGGAGAATGAATCTACGTCGAAAGAATCGTAAAAGAGTCAGTCGTTTGTTTACTTGTTTGTTTACTAAATAATTACAGATGTGTTTATTCATAGTTTAGATGACTTTAGTATTAATCTACAATACAGAACATTTTTAATCATGAAATACCACTGAATGTCCAGAAGGGGTGTCCAAACTTTTGAAATACACTGAGCTATGAGTGTGAGATGTGTAACATCAGGACGTTTTTTCTTCAGAATCAGATCAGGATAGTATAGTGCCACTAAATATATTTGTACATTGTGAAAATGTTCATTTTTGCTTATAATTTAATTCAGAAACTGTCATATTTCATATTCATTAGAGGTAAAGTTGACATTTCAAACCTTTTTTGTTTTACTGCTGATCACTGTGACTTAAATCCTGAATCTGAAAATGTTTCCTTTATTTATTTATACTCTGTTCTGAATAGAATTACATTTTCTTCTAAAAAGAAACCAGCAAGCAGTGTAAAATGTAGTATATGTACATAAACACAACATATACATAAATTACAACAAAAAATGTAACAACACTGTTCAAAAAAGAATGAGTGGTGCATCATATATTCATAAAGTGCACTTCGAGGTTTCAGTTGCATTATACCATACGTTGATATTAACTTCATTGGTGCCATTGATTGCTGTTGAAATTTCCATGTACATTATATCTAAAGAGAGAGTATAAGCTCTGATGGAGAGAGTGTTGGGCAGCTTCCAGCGAACCGCAACCATTTTCTTAGCTGCAGTGCACCCAGCCAAAATGAGACATTTCCTCCACTTAGATATAATAATCTTACAGAGGTCATTCAGTATCAAAGTGGTGGGTACACTCTCATTCGTCCAATCACATGGCTCGGAAGCAACTTTAGAGCAAAATGTGGTTGCAGGTGGACAGATAATTTGAATATTTCATTTCAAGATTAAGTTACTTTTCAAACTGTATCAACATTAAATTAAAGAAATATATATTGTAATTTTTGGAGATACACTAATAGGTGTTCTCCAACAATGTCTATTCACCATCTGACTGCCCAATAATTCCTACTTATTTGCTACCATTCACTCCGTGTTTATTCCTTTAAATCTCTAGGAAAGTGCTCAGAGATGGTGGCTATACAGAGACTGGTCCTAAATCACATCAGTCATTACTTTTCAAATGGTCATCATGGTGCTGAAGATGATGTTTGAGTCCCATGTATGTGTTCTTCTTTCAGAGGAAGAGCTGCCATCGACTGAGCCACGGAAGCTGCTCTCCTTCCCAAAGCTCCCTCTCCAACATAGGTCTGATCTTCATTTCTCTCTCTCTCTCTCTCTCTCTCTCTCTCTCTCTCTCTCTCTCTTTCTTTGTCTCTCTCTCTCTCCCTCCTTATCTTTCACTGAACAAGTTTTCTTTCTCTTCAGCGATTCACATGGCTCAGCCATGGTTCCACAGCAAGCTCTCACGAGACGAAGCTCACAAACTGATCAGCCAACATGGTCTCATTGATGGGTATGTCCTGCTCAAATTAGGTTTTTTACCGCAGATGTTTATTTACAGGTCACCATCAGAAAATTTGAATATGCTGATAAATGTGAAGTGACATATTTCAAGTCTTTTTTGTTGTACTGTTGATCAGTGTGGCTTATAGCTCACAAAAGTCAGAAATCTACAAAAATTATGTATACAGTACTAGTCAAAAAATTGGACACACCTTCTCATTCAATGTTTTTATATTTTTAGTTTTTCCTACATTATAAATAAACACTGAAAAGTGTTAAACAAACCAAAACATGTTTTAGATTTTAGATTCTTCAAAGTAGACACACAACTGATGTCTCAAACACATTAAGAGGCAAGAAATGCAAGTCATGAGCTCTTGACAAGACACAGCTGTTAACTGAAAGCCATTCCAGGTGACTACCTCATAAAGCTGACTGAGAAAATGACAAGAAATCTGCATCTAAGCAAGAATCTATAGTATAATTTTTAAAAAATATATATATTTTAAATAATTAAAGACCACTGAATGTCCAAACGTTTGACCTGTACTGTGTGTGTGTGTGTGTATATATAATTATATATATAATTTTCAGTTAATTGTTATGAACTATTACTATACAAACAGAATTATCATTTTAAGAAGGCTTGTCACTTTATGTGTAATGAATATAAAATATATGACAGTTTACATTTTTTAATGAAATTATGAACACAAATGAGCTTTTCACAATATTCTAATTGGAGATACACTAATATATTCATTCATTCATTCATTCATTATCACATCCGCTTATTCCTTATCAGGGTCGCAGTTACTAATATATTAATTTATAATAATATATTAATAATTTTTCAGCTTTGTAGATTGTATGCATGTAAATGACAATCCTGTGTGTCTTCAGGGTTTTTCTCTTAAGGGACAGCCAAAGCAACCCCAAGACATTTGTTCTGTCCCTGTGTCACACACAGAGAATCAGACACTTTCAGATTCTTCCCGTAAGTTTTCTTTCAACCTGTGTTTCTTTTTTTCAAGCTTCTTTTAGTCGTATTTGTGCATGTTGTTATATGTCATGTTCACGCATGTGTATATATGTTTGTAAGGTGGATGATGACGGTGAGCTGTTCTACAGTTTGGATGATGGAAACACACGCTTCAGTGACCTGCTGCAGCTGGTGGAGTTCTACCAGTTGAACCGAGGCGTGTTGCCCTGCAAGCTCAAACACCACTGTGCCCGAACCACCCTGTGAACCCATCCCCAATTCTTGATCTATGACCCCAAACACCTCCTACCCCCCAACTGCTCCCTGAACACCATCTCCAACAATGCTGTGAGGCCCCCTTTATGACCCTAGCCACCTTGTGAGCACCCCTTTACACCAACCCTAAACACTCTGACAGTGTCACAGCCTCCGTTCCAAGCCCAACTGCTCTGACCCTTAAGCACCATCCAAACTCCTGCCCGAGCCCCCCTTGTAACATTGCCATCATCACACAACCATACACATGCACACACACACACAAACAAACACACACATACACAGGGAATCTCTGGACAAATCGCCAGCGCAGCTCGTGCCTTGGACAGGAAACTCAGAGGGAAGCCAGCCAGCCTAAACCCATGTCTCCCCCTTGCCTGGTTTCACTGTTCACCCCCTTTACATGAGCATTATGGTCATTTACTATACAATGGGGTGCTTGGAGATCAAACAGACTATGGTGGAAAGGACTCGGTAAGTACTGTCAGCAGTGTAAGAGTAGTCTGCTTTGTGTATTTTACAATAAGGGAGAATTGATGCATTGCTGAAGTGATAGAAGGGGTTTGATTGATGTACTGTATTAAAGTGTAGAAGTTGCAGCTCTAATGATCTGAATTCAAAGCTCTCTCTGAGGATGGGAGGGGCTACAGTAGCAAGCTGTCAATCAAAGCTCAGTTCAAAACCCACGTGTCCATATCATGTGAACAGAATTGACAGACATGGTACAGCCATAATCACATGTGCACAAATAAGCTGAACCTGTTGGTTTTTTCGCCAGGAGGGGGAGGGATTTTGGACGATATGGACACCCTCCCTCTTCTGAGCTTTTGGGTAAACTGTTTTTGTTTTTTTTTTTCTTTCTTTTATTCATGTGACAAAATATTCAGGTATTTTATAAAGAAAAAAAAAACAATGTGATATGTGTAGTTTGTTTGAGAGGTGTGTGGCTACCTGAAAAGGCTCTCAGCTCTGTGCATGTTGTAGGCCACATTCTTGTCCAGCTGCGACGATTGTGTTAGCATGAACAAGCAACCGTGGACACACATGCCAACCTAAACACTTCCTTTCAGTCACTGCTCTGCCAGAACGTGGAATGTATAAATACACACACACATACACACTCATTCACTTACACAATACATGTACACCCACCACCCAAGAATGATGCTGGATCACACTATAAGTGGTTTACATGATGAACATTCAAGCTCGGACAAAAATGTGAGACGGAAAAACCACGTCACTCGTTATTAATAATTGCAAATTGAAGAATCGTTGTATATTCAAATTGATATTTTATAGATCCTTGTCAATATTCAGGTTAGCGATGTTCCAAACCTGAACTGTCTAATGTTTTATAGAAAACGTGAAGAAGACCACTACAATCATAGTCTGGACATGTGCTGTTTCTTCAGGGTGTGGAAATGTATTATTTTGCCCTCAAACCTTCCCTTAAAAAAAGCTTATAGGGGTTGCAAATCACATGACTAACTTGTTGTACTGTAAAAAAACAAGCAAACAAACAAACAAAAAATACTAAAGAACAATGTACTTGATAAGAATACTGAGTATGGTATTTTAATACTGTATAAACGTTAAAATGCATTTTGAGTTGAAAGCCAGATTCTTTCTTTCTTTCTTTCTATTTACTGTCTTTGAATTTACTGAAAAGAAAACCGTGCATCATTATCATAGGCTGCAATGTCTTTTTGTAGAGAAGCGAACAAATGTCTGTCTGTACTGCTTGAGTCCTGTTTTGTAATCTTTAGTATGCAGAATGAACTGTAAAATGAATCCAAAATTATAAATTGTTTTATATCCATGGATAAAAAAACATGCATTTTGAAAGGTTTTGATTTGCCATGGTTATTGCACTGTAGTCGATACACTGGTAACTTTTCATTTCCAATACAGAGGGATATCTGTGACTGTTAAAGACTTTTGATAACGTGTAGATTTATTACTGCTGCGATATCCTGTACTTCTGCTCAGAAATGCTCTGCTCTTTTGATACAAACCCCAACAGTGTAGTGTATGTGAAATGACACTGTTTATATATGTCTCCTATAAAACTGGCTTTGTTCACCTTCTTCTACACCATCATCATTTACTTCTCAACATTTCAGATTATGCATATGCAGCAAGAATGTCATATTAAGGACACATTGTCTTGTATACTTTTATTATTGTTACTTTGATGGAAAATTCTCTCAAAGTGTGGTACTACGGAGTCACTGCAGCTGAACCATTTTTTGGCACTGGCATGATTCCTACAATGGTATGTCATGTCAAGTTATGAAAAAAGGCAAATATTCTCCTTTTCTTCGGTCAGTGTAGTGAACCTATTTTAGGTACAAAATTGGACCTTAAAGATCATCTTGTACCTTTTAAAGCCATTGTGAATCAGAAATCAGAGTTTTTCTTTAAAGTTGTATATGATCCCCACTAGATGTTGCAATAGAGTATCAGCATCTCAAAACAAATACAGTGGAACCTTTGTTCTTGTTTGCCTGGTTATTGTACAATATGGTTATAGTTGACTTTTTTAGGGAAATTTTTTTCCCGGTTATCGTTCATCTGCCCGGTTTTCATCAGCATGCCTAAGTGACTTGCCCCTGATTTTACAAAAACAAAGCATCCACCTATGCGTTCCTCACTCACCTATGCATTTATGTATGTAAAGCTATAGTTATTCTATATAAAATGTATTTTTTGTTCATATTTTAGAGTGTCTGGAACAGATTAATTGGTTTACATTATGGGAAATATTGCTTCAGTTATCGTTTGTGTCGGTTATCATCAGGAACTTTAGAACAGATTAATGACTAAAAACGAGGTTCCACTTGTACTTTCTATTCAACCATACCTTTTCCTTCAGTCACCCCTCCCTCCTTCCGTTTTGATCTCAGCTCAATGTTGCAAAGCCTAGAAAAACATACTGCAGGCCAACATTTCCACGGGGCTGGACTAACATACTTGCACAGCCAGACCAGCTATGAAAACACTGCTACATTAATGCTTAAAATGTCATATAGCACATTTAACATATTTTTGAATGAAACAAGATAGGAAGTAGTTATGGGCAAGATAAGTTCAACTGCAAGTACGTAATGCTGGGGCAGGTGAAGATCAGATGGTGCTTTGATTAAAGATTATGGAGAAGCAGACATTTTGTCTTTTAAATTATATGATAGTATAAATCGCATGACCAAGAGCATAAATGTACAAGGTAAATAAGTTCCATTTTAGTTTCAGGTTGACTTTAAGGGAACTTATACCCGGAAGCCAGCATTTTACCATCTACTTGTTTAATGTACCTTTGTAGAATTTGAAGAGTTTATCTGTGAGCCAGTTTGGCAAGTTACTTGGCAAGGTATATGCAATGTTTTGAAATTAATACATAGATCATTCTGAGTACTGCAGTGACACTGATGTGGTGGTGCTCTATTAGTGTGTGTTGCACTGATACAAGTGGACCTGGCAAACTTTGCTGAAGTTCCATTATGTTCACTGACTGTTCACATGTTTTTCCACCTTGTAAATGTAAAGTCATAGAAAGTAGCTCATCTGTTGGTCACCATCTAGTTCTTCATTGGTGGCCACAGGATGCTTCATACAAAATAGTTTGGGTTGGTGGACTATTCTCAATGTTTAAAAAATGTCAGCAGCTTTGCTGTGACTGATCCACTCATACCAGTGCAACACACAGTAACACACATTTCAGAGAGCTTTGTGGAACCCACAGTGGGCTCACTTGAACATAAACTGCCCCAATTTTAAATTCCCAATCTTCTAAGCTCTGTGATGTACAACCTTTTGTTTTTAAGCTAAAGCCCTCTACACTCTTAGAGTCTCCACATCTACAAGCAGCTGAGCTTTTGCTCCAAGCTAGTAGACTGATGTTTTATTGTATAACATGAAAACAACAGATCAGCATTTGTTGAAGTGTTGACACTGTGTTACCCTGCAACCTATAAGGTATCATATTTAGTAACCCTAAATATGCAACATAACTGCACTTTTTACAGACTCGACAGATCTTCCCATAACCCCCTGGAGTCTGAGGATTTTTCAGACACTCTGATGTCTGACATGCCTTGACCTTTTACAAATTACACCCACCTAAAATATTTTTTACAAAGTGTTACACAGGCATCTGTTCAGCACGAACTCAGCAACTGTCAAAACAGTAAGAGTGTCATAAATCTATATTCTGATTAAATCTGCTCTAAACTTACTTTCCAAAAATCTGTTTTCAGATGTGCTGATATATTGTGAAAAAACACTCTAAACATTTCTAGCCAAGGCTTTTGAGCTCAGAACTGAATAAACAGGTGTTTGCTACACGCTGGTCATTACAGCTTTTAGAAATTGCATGTGGTTTCATTTCTAAACCTTAACAAATGTGAGTTGACATGTGTTTCACTCATTCAGTGGTTCCTAGATTGAATATTTATGAGATAGTTGTGAACAATCAGGTGAAAGCTCTTTTGTTCAGGCTCATCTCAGGTAAGAGTTCTTTGTTTAAATTCACATTCCACATATTCCACGGCCAGTAATCCACCAATGGAATGTCTGGAATTACCATGTCATTATCATATGAACAACAGATTGCACAGCTGTGTCTGGCTCTAAAAAATGTCTGCTTATTTAAGCTCCTCTCACAAATATCTAAAAATATATATTTTTATTCAAGCTACACATATTTGAAAAGTAGATCCTTTAAGGTTTTGTTTTGTTTCTAGGATAAAATCACAGTTATGTTTTTTTTAATTTTGTTAATATGCCACCAGTGGTAGCATTGACTCCAGAGGGTTAAGTAGTAATCAATGGCAATGGTGTCAAGTATTTTGGATTCAAGCCATTGAGTCAAGAACCTATCTCAATAGTTGGACAGCCTTTGCAAGCCTAGTTAAAGATTTTCACTTAAGGCTCAGAGAAGGCCTGTTCGCTTCCCTTGTAAACTGGCTCTGTCATTTCCACATACATAAAATTCCTATGTATTGTACTAGGAAAGTGGTGAAAGGCTTTTCAATTGCTGTCTATTGAGAGATTATTGTAGGTATATTCGGTAGCCTGATGTAGATTAAAAGAGAGGATATATATATGAGCTAGTGCTTCAAGGGAAGTGACAGTACGCTGGCAAGATGAGGCATACACATAACCATTAATATTTGTGTTGGCCATTTAGACCAAAATCATCCACTTCTGAAGCCCATCACTCTATCAGATGCTTATGTTTCTCTTTCATGTAACTGCTGCTATGTTGTCATGGTCTATTTTGGAAGTGATAGCACTTGGTATGTTTCTTGCAAAACAGTGTAAAACCATCACACTGTAAAAGTTATGTTTCAAAAGATAATAAACCAAGCAATTATTTGATCTGAAGATAAAAGCAGAGACGGGCAGGTCTGGTCAAAAGCAATTCCATGAGGCTCCAAGAACTACTGAAGCCATACACAATCCAAAGTGCATCCTGTCAAACTCAAAAAAGCCTAAAATGTGGATGATAAACTTTATCCACAGGTAACTGTTGCTATATTAAGGATCAAAACAAATTAATGCCAGACCAAGTGTCGAGGACCCTGTCTATTCTGGAGACTATGCATCCTGAAAAAGGAAAAGATAGGATGCTTATAGATTACTCTTACTACTGATCTCAATATCTTAACCTTTTTATACTGCCAACCTGGAATCTGTCTGCATGGTTGCCTAATCATTATATTAAGATGCATTGAGCTGAAATTAAGAAATACATCCTAAATGGTCATCACCCTTTGTCTGGGTTTAGATTATGTAGTTATGAGCTTATTACATCAGACTCTACAAGATGAGGCCTGTAAAATATTGGCAGAATTCTGTTTATTTTGGGCAATCTTATGTTGTTATTAACTGCACAGTATAGATGATCTACTTATGTAACTAAGCTCAGCATAGGTCATCAATTAGCACTTTCCAGACTCAAGGAGAACATGGTGTTGCAGAAACAAACAGTGGCAATGCTATTCCTTAAGAAACCACACTTCAAATGTGAAAAAAGGACAGTTTGGAGCTGTTTATATTTACATACACATTACACTTATATAGACGCTTAACCTGCTGTTTTGACCTGCTGTTTCCCTGGCCATGCCCCCTGCCTCATCTGTGCCTTTGTCATGTGTTTTTTTTAGGTCTGCCATGTACTTCTGTGTGCTTTGTGTTTTTTTCCAGGTGTCTTGTCCACGTCTTGTCTGCACCCCTCGTTATGTCATGTCATTACTTAGCCCTGCTGTCTCATTGTCCCATTCACTTTATTATTTAACTTCCTCATATTTCCACAGCCTTTTTGAATCACTGTCACTATGTACCCAGATCATATGTCACCATGTCATGTTTTTCACCCATGTAATGATAATTTGCGTATTGTCAGTTGAATTTTCTAGAACCCTGCTGCAGCCCTCCTTCTAAAGCCACAAGTTTTTACAACAGTATAGAGTGTCCAACATGAGGTAATATATTAAGAGACATTCTCTATGCTAGCAGTCAGTTCAACAACTCCCACATTTCCTTTATGTTTTGCCATGGCCAGTGCTGTGTGTACATGTCCCATGAGTTTTGTGTCATCCATTAATGTTCTCTCATTGATGGCTTGTAGACTGGCTTCATAGGAGTGACTACACTCTGAGATTTAAGCCACTGCCAGAACTCAATAGTCATCCACCTTTGGTCCCTGTAGCACTAAATCATTCGCAAGTCCACCAATCTTCACTCAATTTCAAAGAACTTTGGTGACACTTTATAGTAAGGGAATATCTAGTAACATTAGACTATATTAAGCATAATTAAATTGTAATGTCTCAGTTAATGACCAATTAATGATAAGAAGCAGTTTATAAATATTAATGTGAATCAACATCTGAGATTACATGAACAAAGCTCAAATGGACCATTTATTGCGGATACTCATATACAATTATTGGGTTCTTTGGGTAGTGTTGATTTATGAAAACTAACCCTGTTTGGACTGTTGATACTGTGACACAATTCATCAGCTGGACAAGTAAAAACTATGCAGTGCTGTGCAAATAACTCAGCAGGCTCAACCCAGCATTTAGATAAAAACAACACAGCAGATTTTAGAGCATACTTGTTAACCCTCCCGTCACAGCCCTGTCTTGTTTCTGTCCACGTACACTTAGTTTGTTTCCCATGTGCTGTCCTGTGTCCACATGCTTTTGTTTGCGTCTTCCACATCTTATGTCTTTACCTGCAGTTACGTCAAGCCATTGCACAGCCCTGCTGTCTCATTATCTGTCCTGGTTGTTTGCTGTTTAGCCTCCCTTGTGTGTCACAGTCCTTGTCAGTCATTGTTATATGAATTTGTATTGTCACGAGTATATCTAACCTTCATAGAGTTTGTAATGTCTTCAAGTCATAATGTCATCACATCATTATATCGAGTTATAGTCTTCAGTTAATAGCCATAATCCAGTGATTGTTTTGTTTCATAGCTACAGTATACTGAGTTCATAATAAAGCCTTGTTTGAAACTCAATGCTGCATCCGTCTCCTCTTACCACAGTCTTTCTACAGTACTAATATATTGAGTCATTTATTTACTAGCCAACAAGAACCTTAATATTTCTTGTTAATGAAGGTCTGCATATCAATTAAGGTAAAGATTAAAATAGCTGCTAAAAATGCCAAATCATCAAATAAAGCATTCATAAAACTGTTCAACCATTTAGTAATGCTTAATAATCTTAAGCACCATTATTTATGATTGTGTGACCAGCAATTCTTAAATGATGTGCAATTTTGCCCACAGCAGCAAAATCAGGCTCAATATTGCACAGTGTAAACCCAGCTTTAGGTCTTATATTTACTCAGCAGTGTCTTGACTGCCTGTTCTGCTGGATTTAAATCTGTATGATCTTCATACTTCTTGATTAAAATGCTTTTCCAAGTCAATGCATGTTTAACTTGGTTTTAAACCGTGACACTGCTACATTCCTACAATCATTACCAGGTTAAATCCTGGGTCATTTGCACTCCCAGACTTTTTTGAATGAGATGTTCTGTAACAACTCATAATGTAATAGCTGTGCATAACATAAGTTTGTAATTGCTGATAATGTAATAAAACCTTCATCCAGTGATGCAATAACAATTTTGTCCATAGTGTTGTAAGAAATTCATTTGTGTTATTTATTAAATTATAAATTAAGTGGTATTCAGTGTAAAATAGTGTTTTAGCTACATGGAAGGTAAAAGGATGACAGCTTTAGTATAGACATGTTCACACTGATACTAAAGTAAATAAGTGAGGACAGTATTTTATAGGTGCACTCTTAAAGAGATGGTTCTTCAAGGGTTCTTTAGTAAGGAAAATGTTTCTGTTTAGAACTATGAACACTCACAAAACCCAAAGGGTTCTTTCCATCGTGAAAGGGTTCTTCAGATTGATGAGGAAAGTTCTATAGATGTACTATACAGAACCTTTCTGAAGAATACAAGCTTTACATCATAACAATCCGCCACTTTCACAATTCCAAGAATGCACCACACAACCGGCAACATCCGGTTCACCATTTTTTTCTTTTTTTTTTCTCTTGTTTATGTCTGTTCCAGCTACGCTAGTAGTGTAGCTTGATAGCATGCAACACGATAGCTTGCAACAACGTGTTTACACTAAAAACCCACTGCATAAATTGAAAATACAAGTTGACACAACAAGATATGATATTTAATATCCAAAGACATATTATCTGCATATAGTTACAAAAGCTAGTAGATATCACATAAGTATTTACTTACCAAATAAAGCTGTAAACAGTGTATGTAGCGTAGCTGGCACAGACATAAACAAGAGAAAATGGTGAACCTGATGTTGCCGGT
>BRDA01008822.1:0-12129 GCA_036984385.1 Crenuchus spilurus
GGCAGCATTGACCTACTGTCTAGTCTGTGTTATCTTAACAAAATCCCAGATCAGATTAGATTAATTTCAGTTGTTTAGGGGTAAAAATAGATGTTCTTGTTGACTTATGTTCAGGCCTTGTATGCTATTATTTACAGATTAGTAGACAATGGGTTGTTACATTTGGTTTGGATGTCTTCACTACTATTTAATATTGAAGCATACTGAAGGTGCCAGAGGAGGTTTTGGAGCACGGACAGGAACCATACATAGAACAATGTACCTAGAACAGAGTACCTAGCCAAAAACCATTTAGGAACATCTACTGAACCTGAGTGCTTAAGCAGTGGACAAACCACAATGACTGGCCTTGTCTAATGTGACCATAAATCACAGATGATTAAATCAAGGTTGATAGTGCTCAGCTGTCCCTACGAAAA
Organism: Crenuchus spilurus; assembly: GCA_036984385.1. Taxonomy (NCBI): domain Eukaryota; kingdom Metazoa; phylum Chordata; class Actinopteri; order Characiformes; family Crenuchidae; genus Crenuchus; species Crenuchus spilurus. The sequence continues at coordinate 420 of BRDA01008822.1, forward strand.
TATTTGGCTAAAGCATAGGCTCCCCTGTGATCTACTCTCTCTCTCTCTCTCTCTCTCTCTCTCTCTCTCTCTCTCTCTCTCTCTCTCTCTCTCTCTCTCTCTCTCTCTTTCTCTCTCTCTCTCTGTCCCTCTCCCTCTCCCTCCCTACACACACAGCTTTGATAAACCTATTTTGATAGCCAGTGTCTATTTGTGAAGGGATCTTGATATGCGCCATTCAAATGTGTTCTCATCTAGGTCCTTTCCTCTTATGGCCATCTATCATAACAAAAAGCACAAGTGCCTTTTCACCGCTCCCTTCCGCTGTTGCTTATGCAAATGGCATTTGCATGAAAACTCATTGCCTTGTGGGCTCTTCCTGTCCCGCAGAACACTTGGCAGTTTATGAGGCCACGGTCACTGAGGCTACAGATTGGACTGAGGCTTCAGATTCATTGCTGAAAGCCAGTTTTGCTGCTCCTGCTGGAAATTAATCCCACATGTCTGCTTCACCATTTCGGTTGAGCACATCACATGTCATTATATTATTATTTGGTTGACGTGAGGTAGTGGGAAGACAAATGTGGCTAATTTATGATATTTTGGTAAAAATAAAAATAAAAAGGCATATTATGGTAAATATTAAATATTGCTTTTCAATTCCGTACTTATTTTCATATATATATATATTCAATGGCATTTTCTCAGTCAGCTTTATGAGGTAGTCACCTGGAATGGCTTTCGGTTCACAGCTGTGCCTTGTCAAGAGTTCATTACATGCATTTCTTGCCTCTTAATGTGTTTGAGACCTTCAGTTGTGTACCTACTTGTATAATAGTCAGCGAAGTCACAAAAGACCACAGGGCAACTTCTAAGCAACTGAAGGCCTCTCTCACATTGGCTAATGCTAATGTTCATGACCCCACCATCAGGAGAACACTGAATGAGACCAAAATAAAACTTTTTGGTTTAATGCAATGTGTTATGTTTGGAGAAAGGTAAACACTGAATTCCAGAATAAGAACCTTATCTCATCTGTGAAACATGGTGGTGGTAGTATCAGGGTTTGGGCCTGTTTTGCTGCATATGGGCCAGGACGGCTTGTCATCATTGATGGAACAATGAATTGTGATCCCAATCAGAGAATTCTAAAGAAGAATGTCAGGGCATCTGCCCATGAACTGAATCTCAAGAGAAGGTGGGTCATGCAGCAAGACAACGACCCTAAACACACAAGATGTTCTACCAAAGAATGTTTAAAGAACAGCTACTGAAAACGTTTAGTTCAGTTATTGCTGTAAAGGGGGGTCACACCAGATACTGAAAGCAAAGGTTCACATACTTTTGCCTCTCACAAATATGTCATATTGGATCATTTCCCTCAATAAATAAATGAATAAGTATAATATTTTTGTCTTTTTGTTTAACTGGGTTCTCTTTATCTATTTTTAGGACTTTTCTGATGATGTTTTAGGTCATATATACAGTGCCTATATATTGGCACCCATAGTTAAAATGTGGTAAAAGCCTTAAAATAAATACATTTTTTATTGCAGAAGAATAATCTCACTCTGAAAAAGTTTAGTAAAAAGCAACCTTCAATTGAAGTGAAAAAAAGAAAGAAAAAATCCTGAATAAGAAATAATTTCCCATAAAATGACCTGTTCCACAGTTATTGGCACCCTTAACAATTTCCTGGAAATAAATGTATTTGAACCATTTTTTGTAATTTCTACTGTAGTTTATAAAGTGGATCAAAGTATCTAGGAACCTTTAATTAGTAATTGATAATTTCCTATTTCCCTGGGGTATAAATATGGCATCACACAAAGGCCTATTTCTTTTACTCACTCTTAAACATGGGAAAGACAAGAGAAGACACTATTCAAGTAAGGCAGATGTGTGTTGACCTTCATAAATCAGGTAATGGCTACAAGAAAATAGCCACTCTCCTGCAGATGCCCTTATCTACAGTCAGAGCAATCATCAAAAAGTTCAAAACATCTGGAACTGTGACAAACAAGCCTGGAAGGGGACGCAAGTGTATCTTGCCACCATGCACAGTGAGAAGGATGGTAAGAGAAGTAAAAAGTTCTCCAAAACTCACTGTAAGAGAATTGAATCAAATGGTAGCATCGTGGGGTTATGAAGTCTCCCAAACAACCATCAGACGCTATCTACATGCCAACAAGCTATTTGGGAGGCATGCATGGATAAAGCCTTTTCTGAGTTATACTCATAAGCGTAAACGGGTGGAGTTTGCCAAGCAGTACTGGGATTTTAACTGGGGCCGTGTGCTTTGGTCAGATGAAACCAAAATAGAGCTTTTTGGCAACAAACACTGTAAGCATAACACTAAGGATGAGTACGCAGAAAAACACCTCATGCCCACTGTTAAGTATGGGGGAGGATTGGTGATGCTGTGGGTCTGTTTCTACTCCAAAGGACCTGGGAACCTCGTAAGGATACATGGGATCATGAACTCTTTTTGAATCAGAATCTGGTGGCCTCTGCCCAAAAGCTAAAGATGGGTCATCACTGGGTCTTTCAGCAAGATAATGACCCTAAACATGTGGCCAAATCTACTCAAAAAAGGTTTACAAGGCACAAAATCAAGCTCGTCTTATGGCCATCTCAGTCCCCAGACCTCAACCCAATAGAAAACCTGTGGGGTGAGCTGAAGAGGAGAGAGCATAGGAGAAGACCCAGGACACTGGACAATTTAGAAAGGTTGTGCAAAGAGGAATGATCGAAGATGCCTCTTTCTGTATTCTCCCATCTTGTGAAGAGTTATAGGAGAAGATTAAGTGCTGTCTTGTTGGCAAAAGGAGGTTGTACAAAGTACTAAAACCAGAGGTACCAATAATTGTGGCACACATGATTTCATTCAAAAGATTTATTTCTTAATGTGAGATTTTTTTCCCACCAAATAAAGGTACTTGAATTAAAGCTTAGATTTTTCTCTTTTTTTGCACTGTTGTCCTATATGATTTTTCATAAAAAAGAATTTATTAGAAGCCAAAGAACACTTCTTAACCAGGGGTGCCAGTAATTATGGAGGGTGCTGTATATATATATATATATTTGTGTGTGTGTGTTTGTTTTATTACTTATTATATTTTGGAAATCCATTAAATAAAGGTAGGTTTTTATATACTAGTATATGAAATGCCACATAATTTCATGTTCTATGGACCAATAAATCCAAACTTCAATTTCAATTAAATTTCAATTAAAAGTTAAGACCTTTGCCTGCACTACCCATTTTGTGATGCTATATGTGGCTCTAAACTACTTAAACTAAAATGCTGCTATTTTAGCAAATTTAATTGTATGCAAAAGTTTGTCCACAAGAAAATTCTGCATCTTATTTATAATTTAACATAATTTAAGTTAATTTAAAGATAAAATGTGATGTGTGCTGATGTTTGGTTTTGGTGTTCCTGCAGAAAGAATTATTAGAATAATAACACTATCAAATATAGTATGACAGTAATGGCATAAAAGCTAAGCTTGGAAGAAAAGATCATGCTGTAAAAGTCTAGATAAATAAGTGCCAGTGAAAACAATCTTTAGTGAGTTCCGAAAAGCCTGACGTCAGTAGATGGCTGACTTTATCGCAGAGAGGTGACATATATGGAAGATATTTCAGCTTTGAAGCAAAGTAGTCAAACACTAATCTCTCTCTCTCTCAGTATGAGAGTGTTTGTATAGTATTTGTGAAAATGTTGCTTTTTTAACTTAACAGAGAGTGAGAGAGAGCAATAACAAAGGAATCTCAAAAATGCCTCTGTTATGTAGACAAGAAATAACAGTATACAATTGAATAAGGATTAAATGGGTGCAGACACATTGTTAAGTAGTCATATGGAAATACATGCATACATGCAGGAAATTGCTCCTGTTTTCATTATAGAGGTTAACTGGTCTACTGTGTTGTGTTGATTGGTTTGTACCACTCTGTACCACTGGCCCATGGAGCAACACTGTTATGCCTTGAGGAGTCTGTACACCTTCACTTTAGTGGCTCTTCAACATCCCATGAACTCAGCAGTTTCAGAGATGTTACCACCCTATGCACAGTACCCTATTATCATGTCCTTTGACTATAACTATCGTTTTGCACTCTACTACAAGTGTCGTGTTTTATTGTGAGCTAATAGTGTGCTATAGTATTGTGATGTTACAGTAGTGTTGTTAAATTTTATCAACAGGTATTAAAGATATATATTTTGTGATATAGTATCATATTACATTCTGAGGTAGTATTGTGGTAATTTATTGTGAAATATTTTGATGACTTACTATTATTGTACTAAAGTATTATGGAATAGTATTGTTATATATAATATACTGATGTAGAATTTGTATATATAACATACTGTTCTACTATTGTTATATATAAGGTATAATGATATTTTTGAGAGTTATTACTGTGAGTTAGTATTGTGAGAATTTATTGTGGAATAGTTTTGTTTGATAATATTGTTTTATATAATATGCTGAGGTTGTACTGTTATGTTTAACAGCCTGAGGTTGAATAGTATAATATCCTGAGGTAATATTGCTATATATAATATACTGAATTAGTATCGTTGTTTATAATATCTTGAAGTACAGTAGTATTGTTTTATATATTGTTATGTATTGTTATATATAAAAGCCTGAGGTTTAGTTGTTGTATATAATATCCGGAGGTAGTATTGTTGTATATAATTTATTTATTATAATTTTATTATAATTTCTTCTAAAACCTATGTAGTATTTATTATTGCAGGGACTAAGCACCCAAGATTTTCAATTGTCTTCACATCAGTGAAAGGTGATGTGACAAAGTTTATTTGATTTGATTTGATTTGAATATATTGAGGTAGTATTGTTATAAGTAACATGCTGAGGTTGTATTATTATATGTGACCCCGCCAGGGAAAACCAGGCCAAAGTCACTGGGCAATTTACTGAGATATCGTGTCAATATCGTGTCACTCTCATTAGCAACAAAACTTATCCAGTCGGTTTTATTGCTGTAAATGAAAGATAACAGTCTCAGATATCTATCGGAGTACATATTTTAATCAATAACAAAACTTAAATTCACAAAAAAGTTTTGAAAAAAAAAGACTTTGGCCTGGTTTTCCCTGGTGGGGTCACATATATAAATAGCCTGAGGTAGTATTGTTGTATATAATATTTTGAGGTAGTATTGTTATATATAACATGCTGAGGTTGTATTGTTATATACAGTATAATAACCTGAGGTGGTGTTGTTGTATATAATATCCTGAGGTAGCATTATTATATATAACATGTTGAGGTTGTATTATTATATATAATAGCCTGAGGTAGTATTGTTGTATATAATATTTTGAGGTAGTATTGTTATATATAACATGCTGAGGTTGTATTGTTATATACAGTATAATAGCCTGAAGTGTTGTTGTTGTATAAAATATCCTGAGGTAGTATTATTATATATAACATGTTGAGGTTGTATTATTATATATAATAGCCTGAGGTAGTATTGTTGTATATAATATTTTGAGGTAGTATTGTAATATATAACATGCTGAGGTAGTATTGTTATGTACAGTATAATAGCCTGAGGTGTTGTTGTTGTATAAAATATCCTGAGGTAGTATTATTATATATAACATGCTGAGGTTGTATTGTTATATGTAATAGATATAATATCCTGAGGTAGTATCGTGGTATTTTATCGTGCGTTAGTATCGTGGCCTTGTATCGCTGCGGGTGGTAGGACAGGGGGAGGATACATGAGCGACGGCCGAGAGCTGAGAGCTGCCTGTGTTTTTCCTTCATGAAACAAATGTGAGACGCTGCTGTCGACGTGCTTCGTCGTTGGTCTGTTATCGTAACCCTTTGGTGAACGTTCAAGACTTCCAGCACAGTCCGGCCCCCTGCTTTCTGGGCAGCGAGGAGAACGGAAAAGGCGAAAAAGGTGCTGTTTGTCTGGCTGCTGCCTGGTGGTGCGAGGCGGACTCGGTGCAGTATGAAAGCCCGCTGGCCCTGCTCACTCCGTAGGTAAGCGCACTTGGTTCAGCCACAACATGCGTCCTAGCCCGTAAACAAAGACGTTTGGGAGCCCGTTAAGTCCAGCCAGCACCTCCAACTCTGTCCTACCACACAAGCGGGTAAAAAAGTCCTACTCGGGATTTCCTCCGCGTTGAGGCGACCCAACTAAGCCCCCCCTTGTACTCTTACGGAAAACGGCGGGCTAAAGTCTTTTCGAAGCTCCGGTCGACGATGCCCTCGCTGCTGACCATCCGGCTGCTCGTTCTGGTGCTCGGGCTGTATTCACTGCGCGCAGCCGGCCAAGAGCGCTCCACCCCGGCTACATGCTCTCTTCTGTGCCGCTGCGACGAGGACGGGGGAGCGGACTGCTCTGGAAAAGGACTCAGCAGTGTTCCAACCGGACTCAGCGCCTTTACTTATTATCTGTAAGTCATCTCAGATCTTCATTTTCTCATATTAACCAAGTTCTACCTCAGCATCATCCAGTACAGTGTTTAAATATGTCAGTGTTGCTGTACCAGATCATTTAAGTTAGCTGTTAAGTTATTAAGTAACTAATAGAGTTAATGCATTCTCAGCGATCCCGATCTATGCTGAGTGACGTGTTGTAAAGCTAAAAACAAGCCTCTTCACAACAGGAACACTTGTTTATAGGCTTTATATTAGCATGCTTTAAATGATGCTCATTTTCTATAAGAACATCACAGAAACTGAATAGTAATATCCTGGCATGTCATTTTCGTGGTATAATAACCCCAGTCTGAAGACATTATGTGCTGGTTTCATGCCTCATTGTGGTGATACCCCAAAATGCAGTTATTTTAGATTGAGGATGATTTGAGTAGTAAGGAAAACATTTCCAACATTCATTTTCTATGGCCAGTTTGGTCACTCAGATGCTCTTCCATTGTGACTGTGTCAGATACAGGCCATGCAAAGTAGCTTATCACAACCAGAGAGTCCTATTTTTTACTTAATGTGAGTTTTCTGGTTGGCACTACTTTCACAAACCAAGTACATAAGCTTGAATGCCTTCTCCTGGCCAGCTGTAAGTGCAGCCAGTGCAGTGCAGTGTTCACCGTGTCAAGTTTTTTGACATGACTATTGTTTTCCTTGGACAGAACTGGAGCGAGTGAATTTTCTGGCCAATAACCAGCCTAAGAGTCCTCTCCCTAAGTAGAGCAGGGGGAAGGGGGTGATTGTGGTAGTATGCAACACTATTCCTGCTTTATTAAACACCTCTCAATCTGGTGCCTGAACTTCTGCAGCCCATGAAAAAAAAATTTATAGGTTTTTTTTTGTGTGATGGTTGTAATTTTTATCCTTTTTTACTCTCACTACATTCCATGTCAAATTTAACATGCTTAAACAAGAATGTAAGGAATATATTTGTAAGGCATGCAGTACTGTGCATTGTTAATGGTTCTATATTTTCTATATTTGTATATTTTAGTGTTTGTTGTTTGTTAAAGCCACTTTTAATTAAAGAGATGAAAATGTTGTAAAACTGACTTTATTAAACTTTGGGAGTGTTGTGGTCCAAGTTCATAGCTTTCATGTTAACCTTCTAAAGTACAAACTTAGTATATAATAGATATAAAGTTTTCAAAAACTATTATAGCAGTAATACCATTATTGTCATATCTAATCCTTGTAAATCATATTTTTTATAGTTTTAACAGCTTTACATGGTCAATTCTTGGCCTATACAACATACTTAAAACTTTTTCCTTCTCCTGCAAGTTTCCATTTTGCAGATACAAGCTTTGTTATGGCCGTGATGTAAGTTGTGCAGCTATGAGAGTGAGGAGACGCATACAGACATGTGATAACACATACAGACCCTTGCAGGTTATAAGTGCCTACAGGGGGAAAGGCTACGTTAGATAAGAAAGTTTAAATAAAGATGTATAGCTTGTCAGAAGTCAACCAGTCAAAGAAACATCAATCATCACCCAACCTAGAGGCTCTCGGTGGAACTCTGTCACCGGTCGGTGGTTTGCTGTGTTACCAGCTGATTGGGGAACCACATTTCCACACACATTTCTCTCCTGACAGCTCTGCGGACAGACCCAACAGTCCGAGCCAAAGCCAAGGCGTCCCTCATAAATCACACGGGCCCCTCCTCCTCAGACTCCACTGCTTTTTTTATTGTCTTCTCTTTCTGCCACGATCAGGTGCCTCGCTTCATGCCAGAACAGAACACGGCCTGGAAGTGAGTGTTGCCTCTATGGTGCAATGGGTCTTTCTGAGCTCGCAGATTCTGAAAACAGCTTGACGTCGATCTAGAAATATCTTTGCCAAGCAGCAGTGTGTAACCCAACGCCAGGCTAAGTCCAGTCTACGGAAGTGATAAGGCCAGAAATAAAGCCAGAGTGTTAACACTCGCCGTGGCAGTGGCCATCTTAGATATGGCTGTGTGATATGCAAAAGCCCAGTGAAGTGTCAAGCTGATACTTGTACACAGTTACCTGGCAAACGACCTGTCCACCTTAATGAGATTTTCATACAACAGGCTGAGACAGTATTTACTTAATACTGGTTGTAATGATTAGTTGGGTTTGAGTATTGAAAACATCCAAATTTTTGAGTTCTCAGACTTGGCAGTCAATTCTGGACTTTTGAGTACTTTTTAGAAATAATTTGCACTCATGTGGTAGTAAAGACGACAATGACATCATAGAGGGATCGTCAATTTGATATCGAGTATTGCTACACTTGGTATTGAATTCCTTGACGAATTCTGGTATTGTGACAACTCTAATCTCAGTGTGCACTACGTACTAAGACACAGACAGCCAGCCATAATAAATGGTGCCAATGCTGGGTACTGAACTTCAGTACTTTTATAAAATTGTCCAAATGACTTCACTAAACTAAATCATCAAAAATTCATCAAAAAAAGTGTGCTGTTATTTTGGTGAACAGTAGTCCAGTGCAGTCAGATACACCCACTTCCATCACCACATAATAATTTCAGGTTTAAGCTGAACCCACTTTTGGTTTATAGGCAAATACAAATGATTCAATCTGTTAAAAAGTAAAAAAAAATGTGGAGATCAGGTGAATTGGCTACTCTAAAAAAAATGACCCTGGTGTATGTGAATGAATGTGTATGTCTGTGTGTGTATGAATGTATGTGTGTGTGCCCAGATATGGTTGGCACTCGGTCTTGGGAGATCCCCCTAGTGCATACACAGAACATACACAGCTGGATTATTGTGGTAACTTGGTAATATTTTGCTCAATACAGTGAACCACCACCTGTTTGCAGTTCAGCATTCGCGGATTCACCTATTCGCGGAATTTTCTCTAGAACATATCTGGGTATGTGCATGCTTCAATACTCAAACGCTATTGGCTGGCGTTCGGATGGCCAGCTCTCATTGGCTGATCCGCACAGCACACAGCCACTTTAGTGGGAGCCGTAGACCTGACTAGTTTTGCTTTTCTTTTACCCCTAAGATGCCCACTAAATGCCCAGCTTCTTCTCAGGCTTCCAGCACAAAGTGTAAGTGGCGAAGTGTAAGCATCTCTCAGAGAGTGTGAGAGAGAGAGAGAAGGAGATGGAGAGAGCGAGAGATAGAGATAGAGAAGGAGATGGAGAGAGAGAGTAAACTTTATTTTCTATGTCTTTACACGTGTTTCTGAAGTGTTAAGGATGATAGTTTAAAGCATATGGTTGGATTTAACTATCAAAATAGGTACTTATAAGCACTTTTAGGGGGGGGTTACAAGTATTTGTGGATTTGCGCTATTCATGGTAGATTCTGATCCCTAACCCCCGAGAATACGGGGGGTTTACTGTATAGCATGTTCAGTTCCTTTGAAGGCCTTTTCTTTGTAAGATGATTCCTATTAGGCTTGTTTGAATACTAATGACCATTGACGTCAGTGGTTTCTTAATTTGGCAGTCGACTTTTCAACCTAATCTTTAACTTTTGCCTCTGTAGCATATTGTATATTACCATGGACAATTATATTGATATGTGTATCTATAAATATTAAGAGAATTTGTTGAATTTGATCATTTACAATAGTAGTCAGTGGACAATGACTGAAGCCATTGTCTTTCATTATTAGGTTAAAAACACTGGAGTATGTCCTTGGTGTATATACAGCATGCTGGTTACCGACCATGTATTATGATCTTAACCACGTTATATGGTTTATTGACTGATAACACATGCTTGTCTGGAGCTCCTGATAGCTTCTGTGATTTAGTTGGAGATGATCTGTGTCGTGGTCAGAAATAAACAGTGTATTGACCAGGTCTCCCGATATGAAAGAAGACTAAAGTGGATAATGTAGAAAAATGAAGTTGAAATGCAGCCAAATTATAGATGTTACAGAAGCATTGCTGCTGGCTAAGTAGCCCATCTATCACTCAACAGAGTGCCAGTCATGGCATGAATGGCAGGTTTTGCAGCGATGTGAGCAATGCGCTGGCAAACGGCCGCCTGTGTTTCTCTGAGGCTCCCCCGCGCTGCACGCCTTATTGCATTTCTGGTATTTATTTATGTAATTGATAATAGTAGGGCAGCTCTGCGTGTCTGTCCCCCAAATCGCCTGCTGCTGCCGCCGCTCTGTCTATTCCTGCAGAGAGAGAGAGAGGGAGAGAGAGAGAGAGAGAACTGGAGAAAGACAAAGGAAAAGCAATGGAAGGGAACAGGAGTGTAAGAAAAAGTGAGTGTTAAGAAATGGCACACGCACACAGGCAGAAGGAGGGTGTGTGTATGTGTGAGAGAAAGAAGAGAGAGAGAGAGAGGGAGATGAAAGAAAGAGAGTGAAAGAGTGAGGGAGAGAAAGAGAGAGTGAAAAACAGAGAGAGTGAGAGAAAGAGAGAGAAAGAGAGTGAGATGGAAAGAGAGAGTGAGAGAGAGAGGAAGAAAGAGAGAGTGAAAGAGAATGAGGGAGATAGAGAGAAAGTGAGAGAAAGAGAGAGTGAAAGAGAGAGAGAGAAAGAAAGAAAGAAGAGAGAGAGAGGAAGAAAGAGAGAGAGTGAAAGAGAGAGAGAAAGAAAGAAAGAAGAGAGAGAGAGGAAGAAAGAGAGAGAGTGAAAGGGAGAGAGGGAGAGAAACAGAGAGAGAGAGAGAGTGAGACAGAAAGAGAGAGAGTGAAAGAGAGTGAGGGAGACAGAGAGAGAGAAACAGAGAGTGAGAGAGAGAGAGTGAAAGAGAGTGAGGGAGAGAGAGAGAGCGTGAGAGAGGAAGAAAGAGAGAGAGAGAGAAACAGAGAAAGAAGAGCGAGGGGAAGAAAGAGAGAGTGAAAGAGAGTGAGGGAGAGAGAGAGGAAGAAAGAGAGAGAGAAAGAAGAGAGAGAGGAAGAAATAGAGAGACTTAAAGAGAGTGTGTAAGAGAGTGAGAGAAATAAGAGAGAGAGAGGAAGAAAGAGAGAGTGAAAGATAATGAGGGAGATAGAGAGAGAGTGAGAGAAACAGAGAGAGTGAAAGAGAGAGAGAGAAAGAAAGAAAGAAGAGAGAGAGGAAGAAAGAGAGAGAGTGAAAGGGAGAGAGGGAGAGAAACAGAGAGAGAGGAAGAAATAGAGAGACTTAAAGAGAGTGTGTAAGAGAGTGAGAGAGAAATAAGAGAGAGAGAGGAAGTAAGAGAGAGTGAAAGATAATGAGGGAGATAGAGAGAGAGTGAGAGAAACAGAGAGAGTGAAAGAGAGAGAGAGAAAGAAAGAAAGAAGAGAGAGA
>BRDA01008822.1:15349-44809 GCA_036984385.1 Crenuchus spilurus
AAAGACAACAACAGAAGAAGAAGCAGCAGAAAAAGCTTTTATCTTTGCAGGCCAACAACTAGTGCACTGAGGGAATTACGCTTTTTTCAGGTAAGCTCACAAAGGTAATGTGAAAACGCTATATTTGGTTAAAGCTATGCTGACTTTTTGGTGGAGTAGAATCGCGTTTTCTGAAAAATAGGTCAAAAAAGCTTTAACAGCACGACCCTGAAATATCACACATTAGAATTGCGAATAAAAATGTGCTTAATGGAAACACGACAATTTCGAAAAAACTGGATAAAAAGTCTTTTGCGCTAAGATGAGGTGGTTTTTCAGTCGTATCGAAATTGGTTTATATCGCAAAAGTGTAATGGAAACACTCGAATGGACTTTTTTCGCATTAAGGGAGTCACGTGATCAACAACCGGACGTTTCTATTTTCGAAAAAGACGACGAAGAAGAAGACAACAACAGAAAGCAAGAGGATGAAGATGACGCGGCATATTTGGAATAACGAGGAGAATCCTTGGACAATGTGCAGCTGCTCCACTAGAGATCTCACAGCATCACAAAGTTCATTAAAAGTTGAGTGTGTCATTCTAAAATGTTGAATCCACAGCTCTTCTGTAAAACCATCGACTACAGTTTCCCAAAAACGCTGCATACGTAGCCGCTCCCAAGTATAAGGGACTCCAAAGCCTCGATAACTCGCCGTCTCCTCTGATGGCTGATGATGAGCATTAGTGCCGTGGTACCAGTATGTATAAAGCTGAAGTATGTGTTTACATCCACTGCCGCCATGTTTGTAATGACTTATCGCGATAAACATATTCACATGTGATTTTATAAAAGTATTTCACCTTTAATGGAAACACCGCAACTGCGAAACTTGTTTTGTCGATTTGTTTTTCGACAGAATATCGATAAAGTGTTGCGCAAAACTGCAATGGAAACGCGACTTGTGATGTTACTTTTAGTAGCAACATTTCAAGAATGCAGACAATGTTGTGTTTTAAATCAACTTTATGTTTTTGATCATCATTGAGTTTATCCTTTATAAAGATCTGTGATCCTACTTCATTTGAATTCTGTAATTGCTCTGTTTTTCATAGCGTTCATGAGATTAACCTTTTTTGTTAATCTGCTTGTGACATTTTTGAATCGTGTGATTATTTTATTGTTCAGATTAATCATGTGACTACTTCTTACCCCTTTGTGAACAGCTCCTAATCATGTGACGAAGGTCACTGGATGCCTAAATGACTGAAATGCGTAGTCATTGTCATTGTAACCGAATAGCCAAATGATGTGAAAGGCTTTTTAAATAGTCGGCCTCTTGAGTGCCTCAGATTTCTCATAAATAACCCTGTGACAGGGTTATGTGTTTGCTGGGGTGGTACAGTATAGTACACTAAGCACTACTGCTATATGAGACGTAATGAAGGAGGAATGGAAGTAGGAAAAAAAGTCCTGCAAGTGATTTGTCTGTTATTGCTAGCCATTATTGTAGCAATTATGTTGTTACACTGGAGTGCTGTTGTTTCTGTGTGTGTGTGTGTGTGTGTGTGTGGCTTCAGGGTGACTGTGACCCGTGGCTGGTGTCCTCCAGGCAGACTTAGGAAGAGGGAGGTACACACCCGCAGCAGAGAGGAACATTCTCTACCTCACAGTCACGCAATCCTCACACACACACACACACACATGCACACACACACACACCTCCCACTCACAGCACATTCAGCCTGATAGATATAAAGCTGTCAGGTACTAATCCCCCCTAGATTTGTGTGTGTCTCTTGGTAGATAAGTCATATAGTGTGTGTGTGTGTGTGTGCGCGCTTGTGTTTGCATGCCTCATTTGACTGTATATGTTTAAATAAATGTTTCATAGTTGTTTTTGTTGAAGTAAAAACACTCATTTATCATCAATTATTATATTAGTTTTAGGCTGTTTTTATATAAACATCTTCGGCGCCATTTACTTACCTATTCATTGTTCTGTTTGTATTTATTAGCCTACTTTTCACACCCATAAATCACTGGCACAGTCCACCATATCAGTAAACAGAAAAGCACAGCCCATACCTGCGTGCAATTACCACATCCAAATTACACAACCTTCAGTTCATTATGTGAGGCACTAACAGCACTACAATAACACTACATATTAGAATAGCACTACAATTAGAATATAATTTTCTGTTCTAATGGAAGCAGCCATGGCCTAAAGGTTAGAGAAGCAACAGTTGCCCGTTTGATACCCTGATCCAGCAGGAAAGTGGGGGAAGGGTGTGTGAATGAATGTGGACATACAGGGGTTGGACAATGAAAGTGAAACAGCTGGTTTTAGACCACAGTAATTTATTAGGATGGTGTAGGGCCTCCTTTTGCGGCCAATACAGCGTCAATTTGTCTTGGGAATGACATATACAAGTCCTGCACAGTGATCAGAGGGATTTTAAGCCATTCTTCTTGCAGGATAGTGGTCAGGTCACTACGTGATGCTGGTGGAGGAAACCGTTTCCTAACTCGCTCCTCCAAAACACCCCAAAGTGGCTCAATAATATTTAGACACAAAGACTTGCTCTCTTGGTCACAGATGCGCCAGCAAGACGTGCACCAACAATTTGTCCTCTTTTGAACTCTGGTATGTCACCATAATGTTGTGTGCATTGTAATATACTATATAACTGTGCTCTTACCTGCTAACTGAACCTTCACACTCTGCTCTTACTGGTGCAATGTGACATTAATGAAGATTGGCCACCAGACTGGTCCAATTTAGCCATGAAACCTCCCACACTAACATGACAGCTGTTTCAGTTTCATTGTCTAACCCCTGTATATTGGTATAAAACTACTTACAAAAAGCAAGTGAGACATTCCTATGTTATGCACATAGTGGCAGTGTTAGGAGGCTCTGCCACATTGCATGGCTTCCTCATGGGCATCTCACATCTCCTGCCCCAACTGAAGAAACATTTCTGCCTGGTCTCAGGTAACATTTTGGCATGTTTCTGTAGTGAACAGGACCTTGCAAATGTATTCAGCTTCATTAGAAGTCATCTGATATGTCTGGATTAAAGCTTACACAGAGATTGTTCCAGCCACTGTTTACTTATTTATTGCACGAATGTACAATCCCTTTAATATGCTCTCCTGACTCACCAAAGCAGTTGAAGTCTAGGACAAGATCAACAGTCTCATAATGAAAATGTTGCACTGTTGAAATTCTCAAGTGCCCCATCTGAATGTCTACCCATCAACGTTTTCCACTCATTCAGAAACCCTCCGGATTTTGCTTGGTCACCCGAGTGGGGTCAGACATCTGCCATATTGCTTTGCTGTTTGTGTTTTCAGATTATTTTTTCATTAATAGGGCATGTTTCTTAAGATGCGCGACTAACCAGGCAGAGGGGATTAACGAGGCTCACAGCAGACGCTGGCGCTGTTTGTATAAGTGATAAGCTAAGTAGCTAGTGCTAGCTAGCAATAAGCTAACTAGCTAACGCTAGCCTAGCTAAGCTAAGCAAGTTAAGACTATTCACATGAGTGAGCTAAATGGTTTTATAGTGCCAGAACGTAACCAAGGCACAGGCATTTATACGGGAACAGATGGAATTGGCAATGTTGGTGTGATAACTGTCAACGCACCACCAAGCGCAGACTAGTTAGCTAGCAATATGGCAGATGTTCGACTGCACTTGGTGATGACGCAAAATTTCCAAAAGAGCAGTCGCCAGGTAGACGTTCGGTAGATATCTTTGATGGCCTCCCTCACTAGTTTGCTTCTTTCACATTCACTCAGTTTTTGCTAATTTATAGTTTAGCAGATATACAAGGGTTAGACAATGAAATTGAAACAGCTGGTTTTAGACCACAATAATTTATTAGTAGGTGTAGGGCCTCCTTTTGCGGCCAATACAGCATCAATTCGTCTTGGGAATGACATATACAAGTCCTGCACAGTGGTCAGAGGGATTTTAAGCCATTCTTCTTGCAGGATAGTGGGCAGGTCACTACGTGATGCTGGTGGAGGAAACCGTTTCCTGACTCGCTCCTCCAAAATACCCCAAAGTGGCTCAATAATATTTAGACACAAAGACTTGCTGTCTTGGTCACAGATGCGCCAGCAAGACGTGCACCAACAATTTGTCCTCTTTTGAACTCTGGTATGTCACCCATAATGGGTGCAATGTGCAATTAATGAAGATTGGCCACCAGACTGGTCCAATTTAGCCATGAAACCTCCCACACTAACATGACAGCTGTTTCAGTTTCATTGTCTAACCCCTGTACTTTAGAGCATCTTGGTTTGTCTGAAATAAGCTGTGCAGAGGATGTATTCAGAATTCTCAGCTTGGTTTTAATGAAAACGAGCCTTGTTGTGATTACTCTGTTAGTGCAGTTTGTTCATGTTCAGTGAGATCACTGGCTTTAGAACACTGGTGCAAAGTAAATAAGCAAATCAAGACCCCTGGGGGGTCAAGCCTGTTTCTAAACTTTGGTATGTTTAATTTGAAGTGTGAACACCATATTATCCAAAGGCATCTGAACAGACCAAAACACAGGACAATCTAGCAGCATTATATAATTTCTGGGTGACATTTTTGTGTAGAATTTGTGTTTATTTACTGAATGAAATTTACTGGAATAAAATACAGTATAAAGTGTGCACCGGCCACATTATTTATGTTTGCAAATAAGCAGGAACTGTTTGTTAAAATGTCAACAATGGCCTCCTATGTTGTGTATTATTACTATTTTCCCATCCTGTGGTTAATGAGACATTAGTTCATTAACTCTTACGGATACTCAAATATCAGTAATAGTAAGGTTGCTCATCTTTTCTAACAAGGTAGTTACTTCCAGATGCTTGCGAATAATCTGGTGCACTAGTTTAGAAGTCCTGAGAGAATGCCCAGCAGGACGCAGCACTGGCTAACTGCACAGCTGTTCCTGAAATGGGCCAGGCCAGCAGTGTGCTGTTGGCAAACTCCAGCAGAGCCCAGTGACCACAGAACACAGATTACACACGCTCCAGGCAAATAAAAGATCAGGGATGTCATCTCCAGAGCCCAGCGAAACTAACCGCCCTGCAATGAGGAGTGTGTGTGTGTGTGTGTGAGAGAGAGAGATCCTAACTGGTGGCTTTGAGACTCAGCCAAACCAGAAAGAGAGAGATGGAGTGAAAGACCATGAGCTGTTGTATCTTGAAGCCTGACTACAGTGAGCTTGAAGCTCTATAGTTCTCCAAGGTTCCTCTTAACAGTGCATCTTTCTTCCAATGTAACTTTTTACAGTAATGTAATTATAAGGTAATATTTTCTTTTAAATGTAATGTTTTGAAAAATGAAGAAAATATCTTTAATATGCACGTGAAAGACTTAATTTGAACATATTTTCATAGTAAACTTATGTTCTCATGCAATGAATGAAGTCATTTGTTGCATATCTTAATATGCAACAATAATACATATTTAATATGCAATTAAATATGTAATGACATAAATAACTTTTCACTACTATAGCTGTGTAATTGCATTATTAGCTTATTTTAATGATAATGCAGTTTAGTTAATGTCCCACAGTGTGCAACTTTATTACTGAATATTATGCCAGCCCTGCTAATGGAAGAGGAAAGCTAGTTATATGATGTGTTAATATATTAAGGTTGAAGTTTAAGTGTAGTATTGGATGTCCTCAGCTCAGAGCCCGACTTTATGTGGTGAAACTTTCAGCGAGTGGCACGCTGTGAGATGCATGCAGAAAAGTTTTTGTGTAGCTTGACAATTAACGATGCTATACATTGTGCTAATCAAATGCAATTTAGTTTCATGCATGTTTCAAGAAAACAAAATTGCTTGAAATGAATAGTTACATTTTCTTCAGGCTATTATTTTTTTCAGCGCTGATTTGATTATTAATAATCAAATATTTGAGATTTACATAAATGTTATATTTGAAGTGTAAACATTTAGCAGGATCTTACCCAAAAATTACAGGGGTTAGACAATGAAACTGAAACACCTGGTTTTAGACCACAATAATTTATTAGTAGGTGTAGGGCCTCCTTTTGCGGCCAATACAGCATCAATTCGTCTTGGGAATGACATATACAAGTCCTGCACAGTGGTCAGAGGGATTTTAAGCCATTCTTCTTGCAGGATAGTGGTCAGGTCACTACGTGATGCTGGTGGAGGAAACCGTTTCCTGACTCGCTCCTCCAAAACACCCCAAAGTGGCTCAATAATATTTAGACACAAAGACTTGCTGTCTTGGTCACAGATGTGCCAGCAAGACGTGCGCCAACAATTTGTCCTCTTTTGAACTCTGGTATGTCACCATAATGTTGTGTGCATTGTAATATACTATATAACTGTGCTCTTACCTGCTAACTGAACCTTCACACTCTGCTCTTACTGGTGCAATGTGACATTAATGAAGATTGGCCACCAGACTGGTCCAGTTTAGCCATGAAACCTCCCACACTAACATGACAGCTGATTCAGTTTCATTGTCCAACCCCTGTATATTAGGGCGTTATTTAAAAAAAAACATTTGGAAAAACATTGAAAAGTATGTTAGATTGAATTAACTGGACACCTGACCCACTTTTCCATCAATTCAGTTGTTCTGCAGGTGGGGTACATAAGTTTTTATCATGTCTACATCAGATACGGGTATAGGTGACAAAAAAATGGAAATTGAGTTTATGTCCCTTTTGTAATAATCTGAAAAATGCTAAATATCATCTAGGGGCCAATAATGGGTCCATCCCTAATTTTTTGTTAATATTTTGTGCACATGTTACTTGAAAATGTATGTTGAGACATATTAAAACTAGAAACTTGGTGGAATGATTTGTGGCCGCTGGTCCAGAGTACACTACGTCTCTGACTAGCAGATGTGTTGGTGTTCTATACACAATTACTCCTACACATATAAACAAACACATTCAGGCCTTCACGATTGCTCATGGAAACCAGTATTCAGAAAAGTTTTCTCTCTCTCTCCCTCTCTGTTTCTCTCTCTCCCTCTCCATCCTTTCCTTTGTGTATGTGTGTGGCTCTTTGTGCTTCGCTGCTGTAGAGCTGCACCCCTATGATCATCCAAGCTGATAAGGAGCTTCTGTCATGTCCTCACCCACCCAATTAAAGTGGTCTTCTCTTCTTTCCACCCTTTTCTTCTCCTCTCCACCCTGCCTCTCTCTCTCTCCAGCTGTGAACAGGTCCCAAAGCGTGACGGCAGTGTAATTTTTTTCCCCCTCGGTGAGAGAGGATAAGAAATAGTAGGGTAAGCTAATTGCCCAAGCCGAACATTAAGGTACCCTTAGGTGGAGGAAAGAGACATCGAGGCTGGAGAAAGGTCTCTATGAAACTGTCAGTTCAAACTCTTAAATGGTAGGAAATGCCCTGCAAATTAGGCCTCATGTCACGTAGGGCTAATTTCGCAGGTCAAAGGTTTTTGAGGTCCAAAGGTTATTGCACATGAGGAATCCTGCAGATGTCTTTGACAGTACAGGTCAAGGTTAGTGTTCCTGCTGTAAGTTTTCTTACTTTAACAAGATCTCCAAAAAAAACTCAGCCCTTGCTTTGCTTAACATGGAATAGAACAAAATGAGACATAACCACTACTTTGCTGTACTGATGCATTATGGAATTATGAATTATTTTATATTTTGCCCAAATATATGTGGGAAAAAGTCCTGTTCTTTGCAGGTAAATTAACAGTCTACATTTGGAAGGTCAGGCATTTTAATACAGTTGTTAGTTTATCAGTGACTTGGCCATGCACAGTAAATGTAGTAGCCAGCTGCTAACTAACCACACTTGGATGTTGTGCCTAGACAGTCAACGTAAATTTGCTTTTGTTGTTAATTCGCCATTTTATAAAAGAATACAAAGATGATTCCTATCAACTTCGCAATATGAATGAAAGCGGCAGGACCATCAGTGAACATCAGCCAAGCACACAAGGTACAAAGAGGAAACACTTAAATGCGGGTTCAACAGATCAATGAAGCCAATGGCAAAACTGAAGAACTTTAATGGAGATACTAAAAGTTGTGAAGGACTCAAAAATAAAAAATGTCAAATTTTGCCAATGCTGACATGTAGACTGCATCACAAGAACCAGCACCTGTATCTTGTTGGTGCAAAGCTCTGCAGATGTCCAGCTGAGTGGGATGTCGCATAGCCGTTTAGAATAAGGGTAGGAATAGGGTGATCTGTTCTCCAAATGGGAATTGGGCCAGTTGCTTTCTCAAGGACTTAGCTTTCACTCCCAGAGGATACCAGGGATATAAGAAAATAATGATACACTACTACTGCAGTATTATGTTTTATGATGCTGTATGAATTCTCAAATAATTAAATTTATTAATTGAATAAATATATGAATATTGGAAATAATGTAAATTTATTATAATTAATAATTAACATTATTCATTTTTATTTCATAGTTTACATGTACTGATTGGTGGCAGACTGTTGGTGATTTGTATTGTTTTTTAAACCTAAAACACTAGATAGAAAAGTTGTAATCTCTTTTCAGCCATTAGATTGCTCTGTTTTATTGGAATAAATATCACAATACACCACGGACACTTTTCTTGCATTGCCAGCAGTATACACAGCAGTATACAGCATAGCCAGGGTTCAAACGTAGAGTTTATGTAATGCTATCAAACTCTAAAGAGCCATTCATATTCTAGAGAGAGAGAGGAGGTGAAGAGGATAGGGAAAGTGAGGGAGGAAGAGAAATAGACTGCATTTGTAGAAGGTGATAAATTTACTGTTGATCTCACAGACCACATTTGGCAAAAGTATGCAGATAGCAGGGGTGCATAATACGTCGATCGCGATCTACCGGTCGATCACGATCTACCGGTGGATCACAAAGGTAGTGTGGGTAGATCGCATGGCATTTCAAAAAATAGACGTCGGCCTATCATCCGTCCTCGCTATAAAACATCTCACTTGATTGACATACAGGGAGACTGGTCGAGCACTAGGACCCAGCGGGATTCCAAGCCGCTCAATCTGAAAATCCTGTTTCACTTTAGACCGCCCACACGCTCATTCGATTGGCTCTGCTGTTTCTTGCTAATGTGTGATTGGCCGTGTCCGCTATCGCTTCATAAAACAGCATCTGGACTTGTAAAAGGTGTTTTTCAAGTTGTCCAGCAGTCCGTGTTCACCTGTCACTGTAAGTTCTTAACATGTATGTTTGTTCTGCCTGTGTAATAAACCTAAAACTGACCATTTCCATACGGAGTGGAGGACTTTTTTTACTGTCATTTTTGAAGTGTGTTTGCCTTGACAGCATTATTCGGCGTCAGCCTTTTCACACATGAAGATCATTAAGTCCAAGTATCTTTACACTATGACTGATGATCATTTGGAGGTTTGCTTGAGGCTGGCTATCAGCACCTACTGTCCAGACTATGCATCCCTGACTGATTCCATTCAGTGCAAGTCATCAGAGTAAAGTAGGCTAATGGCAAAACATGTACACAGTTGTATTGTGTTATATGGGTTCATGTAGTTATTTAAGGTACACCAGCATACATCGTACACATAAATTGTCAGTATATTTATAAATAAACATATGTCTTGCATTTTAATATTAGGTAGATCATTTTAACTTAGTCATTAAATAAGTAGCTCGCAGGCTAAAAAATTGTGTGCACCCCTGATCTATAGGAAAAGAAAAACTGTTCTTAACTTTAACGTATGCTAATGTAGCAACATTGTAATTAAAATAAACATTTATTTAATGTTTATATGTCGAGGTCTGAAGTTTGTGTACAGATGGATTTGATTTCCAAGACTAGTCTGAGTACAATTGCTATTGAGCTCAAAGTGTTTTGAGACTCGAGGACTACATCACTGCATATTAGCATATTGGTTCTGATGTTTTGACTCATCTGTGTTTGGTACATTTATGAAGTATTGAGGCATTAACACACTCTGATACCACCCGGTCCTAAATCAAGTACATGTGAAATAGCACGTACACACTGTACCAGATACATTCACACACACACTTACAAACACACTCATACACTCACAGGTACATAGCAATACTTTCATATCTCATGTAGAGATATACTAGAGAATTCCTCGTGCTACTCTATGAATAGCAGGTGTGTGTGTGTGTGTGTGTGTGAGCACATGGGCAGGATTTCATTAGCTGTCAGGTTTCTAGCCTTAAACACATCTGCTCACACTGATCCCATCACAGCGCAGATAGAGCCATCACATTCTGCCACCTTGGGAAGCATTTGCGCTGGCCAATCAGATGCATGCTGAGCAGAGGCCTGTGCAGATACAGAGGGAAGTTATGACTGCAGAAGTGTGTGGAGCTTATCATGCACACACTACTCGCTCTAGCCTCACACACACACACACTGACAGCACAGTCCTGATAACGGCCATGGAGGCTGGCTCTGAGAGGTGTGACTGTACCCTTGCTGCTTATCACCAATGACCAAATGATCACAATATTAGATTTTTCACATCATTGCCCATCCCTGTGTGACTCTGGTGACTGACTAAGTTCATGATCATTCAAGACATTTAATGCTACATGATATACACCACAATGTTTTGCTTTTCTCAAGTTTTCCCAAGTTGTTAGTCATTAACTCATCCTCTCTCTCTCTCTGTCTCTGTAGGCGTTTGGCAGGTAATGACCTTGCTTTCATCCACCCCGAAGCTCTGTCTGGACTCCATCAGCTCAAAGTTCTGTAAGTATTTATTTTGCATGCAGAAACAGATACACATACTGGCATACACACTAAGTGTGCGTGAAGACTTTCGTTCAGAGGGGCGGAAAGGTGGGTGTGAGTGAGGAGCGGTTGTTGGTCGATTGGTTCTGGGTTAGATAGCCCATTAGCCTGGCCTTAATACCACCCCTGGCAGCCAGCAGTCTAGCTGGAAGGGCAAGAGGCGAGCATCAAAGCCGTCTGGATGGGCTCAATTCAGATAGGAGAGTGTCAGTTAGTGCACTGGAGGAAAAACAAGAAATATAAACTAAAAAACTACATGAAAAGTACCGTGCACTGCCACACTACCCACTGCACTACTGAGAATATGAAATATGCAACAGCTCAAAACAATCTATACAAATGTTCACCCAACCAACAGCAACCAGCTTCTCGGCAAGCACAAACAACTCAGCTTGAGAGAGCCGGGTGAGAAAAGCCCCACCATTAACGTGGCGCAACTCCACCAACAGTGGATATTGAGAAACAGACACTATGTCAAAACAAGCCCTAGAAGCTACAATGTAGCATCACATTTCAGTGAGGGACAGCTCACTCAACCCAGGAAAATAGTGCATTAGTTCAGCTTTGGTGTCAAAGTGTCATTGCTCTGGAGTGCCCCACTCATGAGATATGTCACCTCACTTGGTTACAACATCTGCCCACTATTTTTAGAACCTGCACCTAAGGTACAGTTATACATTTTTTTAAATTCACTGAATTTTACTACAAAAGGTCTATTTAGATAGATAGATAGATAAGGTCTATTTAGATAGATAGATAGATAGATAGATAGATAGATAGATAAGGTCTATTTAGATAGATAGATAGATAGATAGATCTTTATTGTCATTGCACAAAACAATGACATTTTCTTGAAGCAATCCTCCAGGTGCTGACATAATAATACAATAAAAAATAATAATAATTATTGATGAAAAGCCTAATTTTACGGTCATGCCATGGTTGTCAAGGGTCCTAATCATAATCAATGTGCCATATAAATATCACTTTGATGTCTTTCTTGCTTTTTCAAGGAGCCAACAATGTGTTGAACTATTTGTAGCTCTACTATGTGCCTGCATAGCAAAAATATTGCCCTTAGATTTGAACTGTTTCTATCTGTTGGAGTAAAATTAAATGCATGTATTTGTCCAGTTATCAGTTAGGGTTCAATTTGTTGTCCAATACTGATTTGGTGATTTGTGATAACCGATAACATTGACTGATATTGGCTTTAATATAATCTGTGTATCCGCAACAGATTATTAATGATATTGTACTCGTATTGAACACAGCTTTACTGGTGAAATGCTGAAATCTGCTGAATGTCTTGCTGTATGGCTTTATGTACTGATGTAAGTTGACTATTTAATGAGTGAGCGACAGGAATCTCACCTCTACAGGATCTACAGCTCTGTCACTGTGATAGAGGCCTCCCAGCATGCCTTGTATCTGACTAAGTCTAGGCTTCTGGACTGTCTTTCTCTCTCTCTCTCTCTCTCTCCATCTATGACCCTGTCTGTCTCTCACGTCTGGTATGTAACCATAATGATGTAAAAGCTATGTCCTTAAAGGCACAGTATGTAATATTTCAGGTTATCTTTTAGCAGAATCTAAGATAATCACTAATAAAAATGATTAAAAACACATCTAATCATTATAAACTAAGAAGTCATTTGATTATTTTACCTTAGAATAAGCTGTTTATATCAACATTGGTTGCCATGTTGCATCGCCATGTTTCTACAGTAGTTCGAAAAGGACAAACGAGGCTAGCAAAAACCGTTTGTGTTGTAATGATGAATTGGCCACTCAAATTCGATGGTGCTGTAGCTTTGTTTTACCCTTGGCTGACATAAAACAGGAGAAGAAGAAGAAATAAACATACCTCAGTATGAAGAAATACATGGAGGAGAAGCAAGAATAAATGTTTTTTGGTTTATTTGTTAAGATGGCGGAACATTCTTCTGCTCATTAAGAAGAGAAAACACAACTTCAATCGAGAAAGAAAAGAAAACATGATGAAACTTAGCTTCATATTCCTGTGCGCAGTGTTTTTCCCCCATTCCACCTTAAATGGTTAGGGGTGCAGGAAAAAATCACGTTTCTAACATTGAACGATTCAGAATCGATTTTCGTTTTCAAAAAATTTATTTTTTTCGCGGGTGTGGATGTGCCTTCTCAGCCACCGTAGTGCTAGGCAAAACAAGGAAGCAGTGTCGGCTATGTACAGGCATGCAAGCCAAGCCGCGGTCTTTGAAAGCAACCATTTGGAAACACTCTGGATTTTACCGTAAACCCGGCCCGGGTAAGAAAGGGCTTGACGTGACTCATGCGATTGGCAGAGATTGCAATGGTAAAGTAACGTATTTCGATCGTATTTGAAAGAATCGGAAAAAAATCGATTCGTGACCCCAAGAATTGATTCTGGATCGATTTGCTCGATTCCCAAAGATTGGCTGCCCTATAAATGGTGCTGCAGGACATTGTAGCGCATCGGAGCTGAACACTGCTGCAGAATTTTAGGTGGAATAGGAGATTCGTAGCTGCGCGCTAGTTCGCGAGCTTAGCTAATATGAGCTCGTGTGAACTCTTATCGCCTGAAGTGCTTCTTCAGAGCATGGCAAGCTTACCTCGACTAGAGAAAAATATGTATCCTGTCTGCATTATCTGTCTACAGTGAAGCAGTTTGATGCGTTTACTTTGTTACTTTGTTTGTACAGAAAACAGCTAACGTTTACAATAGTATACTGAAGTGCAGAAAATATGTTTCGTCTGCATTGTAGCTGATCATTTTACATATTACATTTACGAAATTTCTAATCTTACCACTTGACATACCACTAGCTCTAAAGCTGCTATTAGACATCGCGGCCAGGAGTATCAAAGATATATGAGATCAAACGGCCACCATAGAGACTCCGTGTTTGGAAGGGAGGGGCTGTGGAAAAAGTCTTCAGTGGGTTGCAATATGGAAAGTAAACCACTAGATGTCGCTGGAAGCTACATACTGTGCCTTTAAGGTGTTTGTGAGCAAATTCAAATGCAGCTTATCAGCGTCACCTCGTCTCCACTTTGCATAAAACTCTTTTTCCCTCTTCCTGTCCTCTCTCTGGCCTGCCTGTGGACTCTCTGGTGATTCTACAGACTGACCTGGGACCAACTCAGAGTCAAAACTCATTAGAGCTTGTGTAGTCATCTAGTCATCAGTTCCAGGGGATGTGATATAGCTTCACTCTCTCCTGATTGGTGTTGCATGACTTTGTTCATAGTTGTACATTTATGCATGTTTATGTATCTTCATCAGCACTGGCAGATATGTACATGTAAAGTATCAGACAGTGGCAAGAGCCTACAATTCCCATATCACTGTTTGGAAAGTTTATGAAGAACAAATGGGGCACATTCACTCTCAAAACATTTCACACGGTTTTGCTACGGCTTCGGGGCTGAATTACATTGTGTGAAATGGTGTGCAACAGGCTTTGATGTTCTATTGTTTGTTGTTGTTGGTGTATCAGAGGTGCCAATCAGCAGCAATGTATGTATATAAAACCCCGCCCTGTTTAAAAGGCAATGCACACAATTTATTCTAATAATGCCTTCTGCAGAGGCAGTAAATTAAACAGTAAAGGGTTGTCATAATACCAGAATTTTGAATTTATATCAGTACCAAATGTAGTACTTGATATCAAATCGATACTCCATAAATTGAATAGATGGCCAAAAATTAATGCACACAGACCCATTTCCATTTTTTTTTAAGTTTAACTAACATGTCCATTTTTTATTTTATATATATATATATATATATATATATATTTATTTATTTATTTATTTATTTAATTATTTATTTAATTATTTTTATTTTGTAATTTTTTTACCCAATTTTCAGCCCAATGTGTTGATAGACATTTGACCTGCCCATTCGTTGACTCTCCCTATCACTTGTAATGTTCCTGACACTAGGAGGGTGCAGACTAACACAGGCCTCCTCCTTTACACGTAAAAGTTAAGCTCCGCCTCTTTTTAAACTGCTGCTGATACATCTCCGCAAATGCGCTTGGAGGATAGCGCAGAATCCCCAGTTCTGATGGATCGCCTAGCAGATGCCTGAGCCAGCTGACATTACTTAGTAGTGCTGGTACTAGTAGTTCCCACCCAGAGAGAGCATGGACAGTTTTTGCTTTCTCGGGCCCTGTCTGCAGAACTCCCAATCCTCTAATTATAGTGACAGCACCTTAATCTGAACTCTTCAGTTTAAGGAAATAATGTTAAATTGGTGCAACATACAAAGTAGAACAGTTTTGAAAGTTAAAAGTACAAAATTAATTGCCGAATTTGATTATTGAAACATTTCAATATTTTGATTCTTGGTGCAACTCTGCTAAACAAATTCAACTCATTTCATCAGGATCCAAAGGTTCTTCAAAAACAGCACAAAGAATGGTCTTATCATGTGCCGTAGTTCCAACATTTGTTCAATGCACCACTGTTTCTATCAGTGTTTTGAATTCAACCCTGATTTAGAGAGCTATAGCTGGTTAAAGCTGGAGTTATGTTATACGTTAGAGTCAAAGGTTTGCTTTGAGAAACTGCCATAAAAGTGCTAATAAATTAAACTCTATTGAACTGGTACCAAAGATTTGTACTTTGATTATCATGAAAGGCTTGGTTATAAATACAGTAATAGCTGAACTGCTGTGCTGTCTTGGGGCTATTTGGTTATAAGGGGGTAATCAGTAGCTTGGTGGTTTGTGCTAATGACTAACAGGTGGTGGGTGTTGGTCCAACCCCAGTTATGCACCAGTGATATAGAAACATCCTCTACCTCTGAAATCTTATCTGTGTAGTAGTCTTGACATATTTATTTCGTATTGAATTTGAGAAAGTAGCAATTACAGGATAACTTTGTGTAAGTTTAGTATCTTATCTTTAGATAAGACAAAAAGCACTACAGAGGAATTCTTAAATCCTAAATGTTGTCCTAACTTTAGGATAACCCCAATGTTGCCCTAACCTCTATTTTAAACAGCAGTGGCTGACCTTCTGTTGAAAGTAGAATGTTAGTTCTTGAATAGCTGTGACTAGCATGAACAAGCATAATGCTATTACAGTAATACTGCAGTTCATTGATGACAAAATTGCCAGATAAAATATTAGTGATAATGAGGCGAGTTATACATTAAAAATATAGTGAAAAAGTTATAGTGACATTTCACGTAACTGTTTTTTTTTTTGTTTTACTGTTGATCATTTTGTCTTTTAGGTATATATCTCAGATTATTTTCATTTCGTTATGTAAATTACTATTGAAACTGTATCAACATTCAAATGAGTATTAAAATATGTCACCTTACATGTAATGAATATAAAATATATAAATATTAATTAAATTATGAGCACAAATGAACTTTATCATTATAGTTTAATTTTGGAGAAGCACTAGTATATGTAGCTGTTTATTTGATAATATATTAATTATTGTGACCCGTGTCCCGGACCGCACCCCTCTGCTTCATCTGTATGTCTGCCATGTGTTCTTATTTAGGTTCATGCCATGTCCACATCCCAGTCACATCAGGTCTTGTTGTGTTTCATTGTATACACCTGTCTCGTGTGATCATACAGCCCTGCCGTGCCATCTCATGTCATTAGTGTCTGTTATTTAAGCTCCCTGATGTTTCTCGGTCCTTGTCAGTCATTCTTTGTATTCCAGTCTGTGTCGTCTCTCCAGAGTTTGTGTGTTTATCACTGCCACAGTTTTAGTTTTGCTTTTGTGTAATAAAAGTCATGTTTTTGGGATCCTGCTGTTTCTGTCTCCTCGTCATCACAACCTTCTTACAATTATTTATTTGTATGTATTACTAAACTTCTAGCTTCCCTTAGGTGTGTTTTTTTCCAATTTAACTCTCTCGTTCAGTATCATTTTTCAGTTACATGTTTATATCTCAGCAGTGTATATCAGTAGTTCTATAGCACATATAATTTATCAGTTATAAGTCTCAGTTTATGATCACAGAGCACAACATCCAGGCTTCAGGATGGCTTCTAATACTGTTTTAGCTATGCGGTATCCTGTAAAGAAATTTCAAAAATGCCTTAACTGTTTATAGCTTTAAATGTCATGTTCTAGGTAGGATGTTTAATTATTCAGTGAGTTTTTTATTAAAGTA
The DNA here is from genome assembly GCA_036984385.1 of Crenuchus spilurus. Classification (NCBI taxonomy): domain Eukaryota; kingdom Metazoa; phylum Chordata; class Actinopteri; order Characiformes; family Crenuchidae; genus Crenuchus; species Crenuchus spilurus. The sequence continues at coordinate 32,282 of BRDA01008822.1, forward strand.
ATGTTTTCTGCTTATCTGACAGTTTGTTTTCCCATAACTGTGATCATTGCCTTTGAAACATCACTATCATCCTACTTAACAATTTGATTACATCACCCTGTCACCCAGGCCTAGTTCTTAGTCATTCTTTCTTTAACAAATCAAAATAATGATGCAGGATATGGCTACATACACTGTATTGGCGTTCCTTTCTTCTTTTGTTGGCTTGAATCCACCTGGATTTAGTGTGTAAGATGTTGAGGTTGGCCTGTGTCAATCAAGTGATGCCAGAAAGCAGGAAAGAAGAGTTGTGGACTATTATTAGCACATCATTCATCATCAGCAATACCAGGATCTTTAGCATTTTCACGTCGAAGTCTGTATATTTTTGTAGTATAACATCATATTGTGAAGGATCCACTTAAAATGTCGATTATCATTTAGTGTCAATAATAGTAATGTTTTGTATTTCATGGCAAGTTGATTTTTACTTTGAACTTTTAATTTTTCCAGCATGCTTCAGAATAACCAGATGAAGACTGTCCCGAGTGCTGCCCTCAAGAACCTCCATGCTCTGCAGTCTCTGTAAGTAACACACAGAGAGAGAGAGAGAGAGAGAGAGAGAGAGAGAGAGAATACTATGGCTGAACTAGTACTGTGATTACAGTATATTGTTACATTTACTGCTTATTTGTTTCATTTCATTAAAACACATTGTTGAGTCAGTACTGTGGCATGGTTAGATGTACCTGCTAAATGAACTTGAGTATATATATATATATATATATATATATATATATATATAATGTTTCAACACAACAAGACCAGCTATCCACTGAAACCTGCTCAAAATCCTCTGAAGCCAAGCAGATCTGGTTAGTACTTGGATGGGAGACCTTGGAAGATGGAGCCCTGGAAGATGGAAAACCTTGTGTGGCTACTGGAAGTGCCCCAGTGCAGTAATGAAGACCCTGAATTGTATAAATTGTCTTTTGTTCTCTTACTTTGAGGATAGAAGAGGCACCATGGGCATTTCCTCTAAAATAATAGAGGTGTTGCCCTGATGTCCTGGTTCTGTTTTCCACACACTAACAATCCCATCATTACAACTGGTTTAGTCTCCCCTCACCTCTCTGTGTAACAGCTAATGATGAGGGTTCAGGTGTGGATGGCCACTGTTGTATCATCAAGGTGGATGCTGCAAATTGGTGGTTCTTGATTCTGTAATGTCTGTCTCATATATCAATGTGATTTGTATGGAAATGCACAGTAGATATGTTACTGTAAGTGAAAACAGTGTAATTGGTTTACCAGCTTCCTTAACTCACCCTTCTGCAATATCACTGTCATAATGTCCGATATAGTCAGAACAGCTAGCAAATGGAATGTTGGGTAAGGGTTAAGATTGAAGCTAGGCTGAGGTTTAAGGATTATTTTTGTGGTTGAGATTAAGGTTAGGGTTAAGATTAATGCTAGGCTGAGGTTTAAGGATTATTTTTGAGGTTGAGATTAAGGTTAGGGTTAAGATTAAAGCTAGGCTGAGGTTTAAGGATTATTTTTGGGGTTGAGATTAAGGTTAGGGTTAAGATTGAAGCTAGGCTGAGGTTTAAGGATTATTTTTGCGGTTGAGATTAAGGTTAGGGTTAAGATTAATGCTAGGCTGAGGTTTAAGGATTATTTTTGCGGTTGAGATTAAGGTTAGGGTTAAGATTAATGCTAGGCTGAGGTTTAAGGATTATTTTTGAGGTTGAGATTAAGGTTAGGGTTAAGATTAAAGCTAGGCTGAGGTTTAAGGATTATTTTTGAGGTTGAAATTAAGGTCAGGGTTAAGATTAAAGCTAGGCTAAGGTTTAAGGATTATTTTTGGGGTTGAGATTAAGGTTAGGGTTAAGACTAAAGCTAGACTGAGGTTTAAGGATTATTTTTGGGGTTGAGATTAAGGTTAGGGTTAAGATTAAAGCTAGACTGAGGTTTAAGGATTATTTTTGTGGTTGATATTAAAGTTAGGGTTAAGATTAAAGCTAGACTGAGGTTTAAGGATTATTTTTAGGGTTGAGATTAAGGTTAGGGTTAAGATTGAAGCTAGGCTGAGGTTTAAGGATTATTTTTGCGGTTGAGATTAAGGTTAGGGTTAAGATTAATGCTAGGCTGAGGTTTGAGGATTATTTTTGCGGTTGAGATTAAGGTTAGGGTTCAGATTAAAGCTAGGCTGAGGTTTAAGGATTATTTTTGGGGTTGAGATTAAGGTTAGGGTTAAGATTAGAGCCAGGGTGAGAGTTATGATTAGGTTTTGGGTACAGAATAATTTTAGGGTTAAGATTGGAGCAAGGTGAGGCTAATGATTAGGTTTTGGTTTCAGATTAAGGTTTGGGTTAGATAACGTTAGTACTATGCTATATGTATAAAGAATTTATTAATTATCTACAAAGAACCAGTCAAAAGAAAGTGTTTTTGTGTCCTCTATATCAGCATGGAGAGTTAGTGTGTATGTGAGTATCCTTTATGTACTCAGGTGTGTGTGTGTGTGTGTGTGTGTGTGTGTGTGTGTGTGTGTGTGTGTGTGTGTGTGAGATGATCTAGCTGTGTGTTAGGAAAAAGCAGCAGAACCGTTATCACCTTTCCAGGACCCCCTTCTCCCCCCAACCCCCTTCTTCTTTTTTTCCTGCACACTTCATTTTTTTTGCAGATGTGTGTCCCCGCAGGGCTGGGGCCAGGGCTCTGGACCTGAACTAATGTGTTCTGGCAGACTGGGCCGAGACTTGGACCAGGACTCTTCCAGTTAGCTGTCAATCAACACGCCTTCTGCCCTTACGCAGGGACTAGAGTGAGGGAGGGAAGGGCAGATGGAGAAGGGTTGGACACGAGACACGAGTAAAGCATAATTTTAAAGATTAGAGAGAGAGAGAGAGAGAGAGAGAGAGAGAGAGAGAGAGAGAGAGAGAGAGAGAGAGAGAGAGAGAGAAGCAGTCCCTGAGGAATGTCTCCCCCCACAGGCTTTTCATTCTAATCAGACTGCTAAATAATTGCAGCAACATCACTAGAGTTCAGAGTAGTCAATAACATGTTAATAACTGTAATGTGAAGGGTCATCACAGAGGTTTTCTGCATATTTTTATGGATATCAGGACCATAGCATGTATACTGTCATTGACAGGGTTGGAAACACTATTATGTTATTATATTATAAATGTAGGTTTCATATAAATGTATTAAATAATTATAATTCTAAATTTTGTATTAAATAAGAATAATTCTAGATCAGTGCAGCTTCAGATGACAAAAGTTTTGTAAATAGTTCATTATGAAATGTAATTTACAGTTTGTAGTAACCTAAACATACCATATTGAAGAACGGTGCATGTGGTCTAATCAATAAGATTAAAATCCTACATTATTTAAGATATCTTTGTATATAAAATGTTTTAAAATCAGAAATAAGTGATTTTAAATATTTGTACAGTAGTTTATGATGACATAGATGTTTGTATTGTTTCCTAAATTTTAAGTGGTTCACAATTGTACACCTACTTCATATGTAGGCAATCTTTCAAGATGTGTGGAATACAAATTTTGAGTTAATACTGGATACATACTGGAGCTGTGAATGTAACATTGCAGACAAATATTAGAACTAAATAGTCATATAAATAGCACAGTCATTTTCATCGAAATACATCACCAAAACATCCACATCTTAATTAAAGTCTCACAGCCTAGTAAGTTTGCTTTAGGACACAGTGACTCAAAACATTCAGTCATCTAGAACACTGTGTCCTAGGCCACATACACTAGTTGACACCTTAATTAAAATCTAAATGTAGTTTCAGCAGGTTGAGAAACATTTTGGTGTTGTATTTTGACAGAAACATCTGGGGTATTTAGGTGACTATTGAGTTTGAGTGTTTATTAGCTAAAATACTGACTCTTAACATGTTTTGGCTGAAGGATCACATCAAGGCTAAGATGGAAAATTTAGCTAGTTTTTGGGTGAACAATGAAGTCATCAGTACTTTCTCACTGAGGGTTTGGAACAGTGTTAGTAAATTGCCTGTTGTACCCTACCATAGACAAAAATGTACCAAATATGATATGCCTTTTCCCGGTTTGTATATTTATTCTCAGAATATCATTAGATACTCTTGAAATAAGAGCTTATTAAATAGTTGAGATATTGCTAAATGCTAGCTATCACTAGCATGTTGACATCACACTGTCTGCCTCACCAAAATAAACCAGCAAACATATACCAAATGTGCTGGTTAAGTTATTTTGACAGTAGTAGCTTTAGTGTTAAAGTTTAATAGTAGAGTTATTTTTACACAAGGTCATTTCAACACACTAGTCAGTTAGCCGCTTGTAGTTTGGATGTAGCAAGGAGCTAATAGCATAGACTACAGGATGCACAACTTAAGTGGTTTATTTCTTTAGATAATATACTACTGTTAAAAAATATAGATAATTATGCTAGATTTTAAATAATTTTATTGACCAAGCTGTCCTTTTCACAGTGAAAACCTGTGAGAGGGAATATGCTAATGTTAGCTAAAACATATAACTGGAGTTCTGTTCTAGTAACCGTCCACCACACCTCTTCCTGCTAATTCCTTGCAGAAAAGTACGCAGCTTCTTCTTGTGATGGTGTTCCCTGATGGTGTTCCCTGAACAGAAACAGTTTTTGTTCTGAAAGATTTATAGACTGTGAAAGATTTGTGGATTGTTTGAAGACACTTGATGTCCTTGGCAGGGACAGCTTCCTAAACCACAATCCTAATTTCACAGTCATCTGTATTCTGAAATTGTCATTGATGTCAACAACTAAGGAATGATGATTTGCTGAAGGATTTTTTTGGCCCAAAAGCATTATGACGAGAAAACAATCATGTATCAGATCATTTACTGTCATATTAGCTCTGTTATAGAGTCTAAAGAAATAAAGTGCTTACAGAAGTCTCAGTTTTAGTGGTAGATGTTAGGGTTGTAGAGAACATTACTCTCTGACTGATTAATAATAATAATCTCAACAGAATCTGGTAGTTATGTTCTCTAGCTAAAGGTAATGAAGAAATACTTTTCAGGGTTCCACCCCAGTGACGATCCAGTACTTTTTTTCTTGAAGTGTAAGGATTATTTATCCTGTAATTATTTCCATAATTTTTTCACCATGGGCTGCTATTGCACAGTTTTTGCACCAAATTTGGAAGGTAGTATCAGTAACAGTATGGCTAAGCATCATTATTAGTAATCATCTGTATCATTTTTTAGTATTGGTACTGATAAAATTGATAAAATCCTAACAAATTGATAATCTCTCTCTTTCTCTCACTCACACACACACACTCACACACACACACACACACACACGCACGCACACACACATTTGTTTTTGTAAATTGTGGGGACATTACATAGACTTGCTAACCCTAACCTTAACTTTAAAACATGTCTTCACTTTAAAATTCATTATTTACATTGCAGGGACCAGCTTTATAGTCCTTGCAAGGAGGAAAGGTCTACACAACTGGAGTGTTTACTCAGGTTTAGGTCCCTACAACATGGCATAAACCTGGTATATACACAAACATACTGTTGGTAGTACTATATTAATGAGGACATTTCATTCACGTGTGAAATACTGAGTAAAAATAAATATAAACTTAACCTTAGCAACCAAAGATGGATGCTTCGGAGAGGTTTATTTATTTATTTTATTATTTTGTTTTCTTTTGTTTTCTTTTTTTTTTTTTTAAATTGTGATGAAAATGGCACAGGTCTTGTGAGAACCAGCAAAATGTCCTCACTTTTACAGATCTGATAAGTATTCCTATCGTTATGAGAAGTTTCAGTCCTCACCAGGGAGAAATACAAGATCACACACTCTCACCTCTCTCCTCTCTCTACTCGTGCACATTGCTCATTGTGAGTGTTTCAAAGCTTTAAGGAACATTCATATATTGTGACCCGGCATCTCATGTGACCTTACATCACATGACAGCTTGTGCAAAATATGTACTAAACTTCCTGTGGTGTGTTGTCCTAATGCCTATATGCTCACTGTCAACAAATTACAAGGTTGAGTATCTGGAGATGCAGCATTTACATCAAAATGTCTGTAAAAAAAAGTTTTGTTCTTATATTAAATTGTGACCCCAAACTTTTGAGTGATCCTTCCATTTCCTAATCACATAAGCTTGTGGTGGTACACAGGACTAGACCCTTAGAATTGTATACATTTATCTGTCATCATACATATTACTGTATATATGATGTATATTATGTGTCCATATTCTATATGTGTGCTGTGCTTGTACGTGTCTGTGCTATGTGAGTTCTAAAGTATGGCACTGGCAGAGTAGGGCATGTCTAGATCTGTATGTCATATACTGCCTTTAGCTATGGCTAACTGACTAACTAATATTTCTACTGCAGCCATACGAATCGACTACCGAGTCACGATTTTACCGTTTCTGTTGTCTATTGTGCCTGACAGTAGCTCAGGTTATAAGGTTATAGCTGCTGATTGTTATTTCTATTTACTTAAAAAAGTGACAGTGCTCATATGGAGCTCTATTGTATTTGTGCATATGCAGGCCTCTATGTATAGAGCAGGGAATTAAGTATGCTTAAGTGTGCTGTGGAGAGAAAGTGAGCCAGAGTTCATATCCAAAGCAGGTGTCACTTAGATGATCACTTACCTGTGATCACTTCTGAAGTAAAAACACGTACGTTAAAACTTTTAGACATGTGCACGTGCAGAGTCAGTGCAAGTGCAATGCTGATACCAGCCCTACTTTTGTGAGAATGGCAGTATTTAACCTCTGCAGTTTTTACTTTGTTCTAGACACATCTGTTGTCAACAACTGTGGACTGTGTTTGCTCAACTTAGGAAATGGATTAAGATTAGGTACAACTGGAAGGGTACTGCATTATATTTAATGATAACCTTCAGGGCAACTGAGCACGTGCAAATATGCCATAATGTGTGAAAGTTTTAGGACCTTCTAAAAAGTTTGATTTTAAGCTATATATATTTGAGCAGTATTTATATGCTGAGAAAAACCCTAATATTAGAATATTTACCAGTAATAATAGAATTAAGTAGCCATTTTATGTATGCTAATGTGCTGGCGAAGTATTATTTGAAGTTCTAACACCTGCTTTAGTTCATTTTAACAGCTCTGCAGGAGCATCAAGGAGAACATCTGGAACCAAAACTTTTTTTCAAAATTGCTCATATTGGCAACTATTTTCATTTATTCTAATGATACAGTTGAGTGCAAAAGTTTGGGCACCCCAATAAAGTATGTTTTATTAAAATTAAGTAAAAATAAGCACATTTTAGTATTTGCCTTACCCATGTTGAAAAAGACACACAGTTGAAATGCTTACACGTATCTCTTACTGTAGCATTTAATAGAGTTTCTGGAGATTAGCTATGAACTAATATCCTATTCTAGCCTTTAATATTTTTTAAGGTTAATTATGAACTAATATCTCCTATTTTATAGCAATCCTAGTGTTTATTGAGGTTGTTTATGGACTAAATATCTTCTGATCTATTATCCACAATATCCTTGTGTCTCATGATGCCTTGCACAAAATATATGCTAAACCTATGGTGGACAGTAAATACTGTAGCTGTAATACATACTATAAGCTTACTGTCAGTGACTTATGGGAGATGCCAAAACTTTGATTTTATCATAACTTCATCTCTATTATTATTATTGTTATTATTATTATTATACAAAGTACCATTTAAACCTAGAACCTTTATTTTTAAGAGTATTTGGCTGAAAGTTACTGAGGTTACATAAAAACAGTAGTGTGTATGTGAGAGGTCTTGTGTGTGTTTATGCATTAGTGTATGTTCATGTGGTCTGGGTATCTGGACATGTGTGCAGGCATTTTTGTGTGCTGAGTGTGATGTATGTGTCTGTAACATGCTGAAAGGTAAAATCCTGTCTGAACACATGCTGCTCTTTCTGCTCATAATACGTCATTTTCCGTGAGTATGGTGAGCAGAGTGCCAGTCCAGTCTGCCATTACTAAACAGGATGTCACCACTCCTCTTCTTACCATAACAGAAGGATTGTAGAGAAGTCACATTAGGTTAATATAGGTCTCTTAAGTGTTGCGGTATTTGAAAAACGATTTGACTTACCTGGATAAATGATTCTCAAATGCTGCTAACAATCACTTTAGCCATGGAAAGGCTGTGTTTAATTAAAGGGGAATTAAAGTAGTGTACAAAAGGGCAAAATACCATTATGCTGCAATTGTGATCATTCAGTGCCACATCAAAAATGGGAATATTGTGGAAAAGTTCAGTGTTTTTCATAATATAATTAAAAAATGAAAAGTGTCATTGTATATTTTTTACACATAATGACAAATTTGAAAACTTTTTTCTTTTACTGTTCATAATTATGACTTATAGCTCAGGAAGATCAGAAATCCTGAATCTGGTCTTTGTAGAAAATAATATACAAACAGTATCAACATTTAAACCAAAAAAGTCCTAAAATATTTCAATTAATATATTGTAAATATAAACTATATACATTCCAATATAAAATACAGTGGAACCTCGGTTTTCGTCATCAATCTGTTCTAAAGTGTCTGATGATAATGAATGATAACTGAAGCAATATTTCCCATAAGAAATAATGTTAATCCAATTAATCTGTTACAAACTCCAAAATATGAAAAATTTTATATAGAATAACTATAGTTTTATATACAGAAAACAATGAGAAATAAATACAAAAGACTAATGAAATGGATAAATGAACATTTAACATCACTCTTACAGGTTTACGCTCTGTTTTAGAGTGTGCAGGTGTGGTCCAGCTGGCAGCCTTTGTTTTGTACACCCTTTCTCGTCCGCTATTTGTTTTCAAGCGCTGTGTGCCGTTGCTTTAGTATGATGTCTTTTAGTTTGATTTGCGTGTTACAGTATCAACGAGAATGATAGATGGCCCTATCTCCCCATCACTTTCACAATACAATATCTGCTGACAGGCATCTACTGATTGGTCCATTGCAGCTGGGGTTCCTGCGCTTTCCTCTGAGCATCACACACATTGGAGGAGGCTTGTGTTTGTCTTCACCTTCTTAGAGTCAGGGACATTACAAAGTGATGGGGAGAGCCATTAGCTGATGGGAAGGGTTAATTGGCTACTACTTCATTGGGAGGGGAAAAATCAATCAATGAGATGAGAGATTATGTTTGGTGGATGATGTGAATGCATCGATTCCACTCAACAACCAAAGCACATGATTGGTCAGAATGCTCACAGTATTCAGTAAAGCATTCTGTAATTGCTTAAAGACACATTTACATATTTTAATGTCAGCATTGCGAAGGCCAACCATATGATAATGATTAACAAGTCAATTCTTCAGCAACTCTTTTTTTGTCCATCAACACCCATTTTTCTCCAGGTAGGAGGACATACAGAAGAGACTGATACATGTGATGGATTTGCACAGATGGCCAACAATAATCCATACGCTTGAAGTCTTATGTTCATTAGCAGAACATTAGTGAAATTCCTGAAAAAGTTTTTGGTTATGTTTTAAAAGCTTTTCCCTTCTTCTGAGCACATTCCTCACCTCTGAGCTCAAGTACCCATCTGCCAGTAAATACACAAATAGTGACTCAGACTCAGACCCAGTGCCTGCAGTATTTGCCATAGCTGTGCTTGCTTTGGCCACATGCCCTCAGGGGGGCTCATAAGGTGTGGCCCCTTTCTGGTAAGCCTGGCGTAAGGGCCCCTGACCCGCTGAGATCACAGGAAGAGGCCTGCATTTCTTCAGCAGCACCAAGACGAGTGTTAAATGATGTCTTAGCACTTAGCTGACAGCACACACTCAGGCACACATACCCACCTGATGGCGTATTTGTTAGGGCCTGTGTGTGGATGGGGAGAGTATATATGTGTGTATATGTGTGCACCTCAAAGTTTTTAAAGGACCTATAGTATTAAAAAACATTTAATTGGTTTTTATTTCACTTTGAGTGGATGGATGGATGGATGGATTGATAGATGCATTTATATGCCCATGTTCTTCAGTGAATACTGTACATATTTGACACGCTGAAAAAATTGTGTTTTTGTCCAGCATTTTCATAAAATGTAACAATTTTTGCATTTTCTCCCTCTCTGTCTCCCTCTCTGCAGGCGCTTGGATGCTAACCACATCACAGTGGTGCCAGAGGACAGCTTTGAAGGCCTGCAGCAGCTCAGGCACCTGTGGCTGGACGATAACAGCCTGACCGAGGTCCCAGTGGGCCCCCTACAGCACCAAGGCAACCTGCAGGCTCTCACGCTGGCCCTCAACCGCATCACGCATATCCCAGACAACGCCTTCGCCAACCTCTCCAGCCTGGTCGTGCTGTGAGTGTCTCTACATTTGCAAAGCTTTATATAAAACTTTCAGCCATAATGATTAGAAATTGTACTTTTTTTGGTACTCGTTTAGGTTACACTGCTTTTCTATATTGTCATCAGAATCAACATTTATTAGAAAAATATTTCTGACCCTTATTATTATTATTATGACCCTTCAGAGGGTGATGTAAGTGATGATGCAACGTAGACCCTTTGTTGTGAAAAGCCAACTGAGCACAAACTCAGGACAGCTAAAGACTCTTTCCTGTGCAAATCAATTGTGTGTATGTGTATGGGTGTATACTGATTACTGTTAAGCTGATTGGATGGAGAAAGGTACTATATGAAGTAAACTATGAAGAAAGGTTGTTCAAGACTGCACTCATAATTAGCATTCTATGTGATTAGCATACTTAATTTAACAATTGTCATGAAATTGTCACTTTTTTATCAAATTTGTGACTTTTTTTGATATTTGACATTGGGTAGGGCCCTAATTATAGACAGAAGTTTGGGATTGTAGAGCACTGCTTGGCCCGGTGTATCTGTTCTGTGGTAGTCTTTAGCATTGCACTTTAGGGCTGCCACAAACAATTATTTTTATAGTCGACTAATCACCGATTATTTTTTAAGATTAGTCGGCTAATCGGGTCATACATTAATTGAATATAAAACATACAGCTTATCGCACTAGAATGCAGCTGTTATTATATAACTCTCATTAGATTTCAGCTATATGCTAACTAAAAATAAAAACAATTAAGATCATAGTTCATTAAACCTTTAATGAAATATGCAGCTTGTTGCAACAAAATTATTTAACTCTTTAGTATAAAGTGTAAACGTAGCACTGAAACGTAAGGTTAGAAAACATTAGCATGGCTAGTCAAACACATGACTGTTATAACGATACAGAAAACATGAATCTGTGCTAAGGCTAATGAATCAAATCGTCATCGCTAATGTTAACTTTTACAGCTATAAATATGAGTAAGCAGGAAGTTAACTCTCTGTTTACGCTAATGTTAGCAGCTAACTAGCAATTTAGCTTACCGAGATGATGGTCCCTCTTCATCATTGTCACAATCAGCCACAACAGGCTTCCTTTTCAGGTGCTCATGCATCGCAGTTGTGCTGCCGTGGAAGGCAAGTTCTGCCTTACAGATATTGCATTGCACAAGTTTCTTTCATTTTCTTAAAATTATCCCACTCTTTTGAGCTCCGTTGCCGGCTAGCCATGATGAGCCTGTCTGTATAACGTCCTGTGATGTCATCCACGGCCTACCCCGGTTACCAGTACTGCGCATGTGCGTCAAGGACAGAAAGACAGACGCAGCAGTTTGGAGAGAAAAACAAAGTCAAAAAAAAAACAAACGACGCATCGACTATTCAATTAGTCGTCGACATAATCGTGACTAGTCGACTGATCATGGCAGCCCTATTGCAGTTAAATGTTAAAGTGAATGAATGAACGTTACACTAATATAGCGCCTTTCTCAAACCCAAGAATGCATTACAATCAACACACTTCATTTACACACACTCAATCACACACACCGGTGAGAAGCGGCAGCCAATCGTGCACAGCGTACTCTCAACCGGAAGCGACCGTCCACCTGGGGGACTGCATGAAGCACTAGGGGAATCACCCAGGACAGAGTGCCAACCATATCTGGGCATAAACACATACATACATACATTCATACACACCAGGGAAATTTTTTTAGAGTAGCCAATTCACCTGATCTCCATGTTTTTGGACTGTGGGAGGAAACCAGAGTCCCCAGAGGAAACCCATGCAGACACGGGGAGAACATTTAACCGTATGTTGTATTCAGCACTGCTGTAGGCGTGTACAGTCTCTGTAGCACCGCCTCCACCCTCTGATAACGTGCTCTGTTCCTTATTCTCTAACTGTGTCTTTTATCACACGTCAGCTAAATTCATCAGCATCCTGCACAAACATGAGGCATAGGTTGCTCATAAAACGCCCACACACACACACACACACACACACACACACACACACACACACACACAGGTAAACTGTTGTGTTGACAGAGGATTTTGGATGGAGTAAAGGGAGAATCCAAAATGTACCCAAGTGCCTTCCAACCTCAAGCAAGAAACTAAAGCTCTTGCATCAGGTTCTCTC
>BRDA01008825.1:1892-14791 GCA_036984385.1 Crenuchus spilurus
AAGTATTCCTGAGCCCATTCTGTTATTTCCTTGACAGTGGCATTCCTGTTTGAGGTGCAGTGACGTTTAAGGACCTGGAGATCACGAGCATCCAGGAGAGTTTTACTCTCCTCTTACCCCCTCTTACCATCTTGGCTTCAGAGAGACACTGACACTCTGAGCTCTTTTTATACCCAATCATGTTGTCAATTGACCTAATTACTGTTAATTGGTCTTCCAGCTGATCGTTATATGCTCAATTTCCTTTTTCCAGCCACTTATTGCTACTTGTCCCAACTTTTTTGGGATTTGTTGACACTGTGAAATTTTGAATCAACATATTTCTCCTTTATGTTACATTTACTCAGATTAAACTTTTGATTTGTCATCTATGTTCTATTACGAATAAAATATTGACATTTGCCATCTCCACATCATTGCATTCAGTTTTTATTCACAATTTGTTTAGTGTCCCAACTTTTTTGGAATCCGGTTTGTGTATATATATTAGATGTGTGTCGTTAGGGCTGAGATAAGAAATCTATAAAAATCTTTTTGTGAGGTTAGTCTTTAGAAAGACTGTTGTTCAGATGGAATAAACGTGATGAGAGAACTAGAATGGTGCACCGCGTGTTAGACATTTATACAGTAGCACTGATGTCACGTCAGTTCAGAATACTGCACTCCGATTAGTGGATTAGAAATGAAGCTGTGTGGTTGATTTGTTTGTGCGTTTTAATAATCCAACCACTTACATTTCAAAGGGGCATTTGCTGCATCTCTTTTGTACTAATAGTCAATGAGTCTGGGATGTTTTGTGATTTTTCCCCCTCCCGTCCTGTGCTCACGCCGTGTGTCTTTTAATGTTGATGATTATGACCTACAGCCAATGAAAACCCAAAAGTCAGAACCTCAAAACAGTATATAAGACCAATTTTAAAAAATGATTGTTAATACATAAATGTTGTTCTACTGAAAAGTATGTACAGTTTATGCACTCAATACCTGGTCAGTGATCTGTTCACATGAATTAATGCATCAATACAGGGTGGGATGGAGGTGATCAGCCTGTGGCACTGTTGAGGTGTTACAGAAGCTCAGGTTGTTTTGATAGTGGCCTTCAGCTTGTCTGCATTGTTGGGTCTGGTGTCTCTCATCTTCCTCTTGACAATAGCTCATAGAGTCTCTGTTGGGTTTAGGTCAGGTGAGTTAACTGCCCAGCACAGTGATTTCTGTAGTTATTAAAAAAGGTGTTGGTACTTTTGGCAGTGTGAGCAAGTGCCAAGTCCTGCTGGAAACTTAAATTCTCATCTTCATAAAGCTTGTCTGCAGAAGGAAGCATTGAGTGCTCTAAAATGTCCTGGTAGATGGCTACACTGACTTTGGACTTGATATAACACAGTGGACCAACACCAGCAGTTCACATGGCTCCCCAAACCATCACTGATTGTGGAAACTTCACACTTGATCTCAAGCAGCTTGGATTGTGCGTCTCTCCTCTCTTCCTCCAGACTCTGGGACCTTGATTTCCAAATGAAATGCAAAATTTACTTTCAGTGATGGTTTTGGGATGGTTCTGTAAAGATGAGTGAAAGAGCACAGTGCAGAATGCACAAGGAGGTGAAGATATATCCTAGAGTGTCAGCTAAAGACTCACAGAAATCTCTGGCACATGCTAACATTTTGTTGACAAATCTACAATAAGTAAAACGTTAAACAAGAATGGAGTTCATGGAAGGACACCACAAAGGAAGCCACTGCTGTCCAAAAAATAAAACTGCTGCACATTTTAATTTGCAAAAGAGCCCCTGGATGTACCACAGTACTACTGGCAAAATATTCTGTGCACACATGAAACCAAAATTGAGTTTTTTGGAAAGAACACAATGTTATGTGTGGAGAAAAAAATCAACAACACACCAACATCAAAACCTCATCCCAAATGTGAAATATGATGGAGGGCATCATGGTTTGGGACTCCTTTTATGCCTCAGGACCTGGATGAAATGTTATCAACAACAACAAAAAAAAAAAAGAATTCGCAAGTTTATCAAGACATTTTACAGGAAAACCTAAGACCATCTGTCCATAAACTGAACTCAACAGAGGATGGGTGATGCACCAGGACAATGACACAAAACAGAAGAATCAACAACAGAATGACTTCAACAGAAGAAAATACACCTTCTGGAGTGGCCCAGAGTCCTGACCTCAACCCCATTGAGATGCTGTGGCATGACCTTAAGAGAACGATTCACACCAGACCTCCCAAGAATATTGCTGAACTGAAACAGTTTTGTTAAGAGTAATTGTCCAAAAATCCTCCTGACTGTTGTGCAGGTCTGATCTGTAACTACAAGAAACGTTTGTTTGAGGTTATTGCTGCCAAAAGAGGGTCAACCAGTTTTTAAATCCAAAGCGTCTCACACTTTTTCCACCCTGCACTGTGAATGTTTTCATGTTGTGTTCAATAAAACATAATGTGGTATTAGTTTAAACAGACTGTTTGTCTATTGTTGTGACTTAGATGAAGATCAAAACACATTTAATGACCAATTTATGAAGAAATCCAAGTAATACCAAAGGGTTCACATACTTTTTCTGGCAACTGTATATCAAATAAAACAGAATTAAATTCTATAAAGTTCATCAAATCTATTTCTAGTGAAGTAACATGTTTTTATTGAACATCAGACACAAATATGACACGAGTTTGAATATTCCAACAATCCACCAACACAAACATCTCTAAATAAGTAATGAAATCACACAGGCCAGTTTAGACGTGATCAGTATTCTACTGCAGACTAGACTACGGACGGAGGGTGACGTCCCACTGCAGACTCTGTTGCTGTTAAATCAGTGGGCAAATGTGGAATGGAGAGAAGCATGAATACAAGCATAAATGTACATCAACCACTTATAAAAATCTGGAGGGTGGAGTAACAGAACTAGGCTGGTTTCAGAACAGCGTCCTTGCCCAGGTGGCGCCAGCTTATGACCGAGTTTGAGATAAAAATGGATGAGACTAATGTAGAGTTGAACTCTAGAACTAGGACCTACGCGTATGGCCCAATGGTGTCTGTAAGAATCCATTTAGGTCTGCAAATGTCTCAGCGGAAATAACTGAATCTTCTTGTCTGCTAGTCAGAACTCCATGATGCTGCACAGGTCTGCAGAAGTTACACAGCTACTTTCACAACCTTCAGAGGGTGGCACATGCAGTTTCTTGCTTCCACAAGCTGTAAAAAATGTAAAAAGAAAAAACGAAAAAAGACAATCCTTCATACTTTCTGACTCGTGTCTCTCTTCTGAGCCATGATGCGGTTGTAGACGTAGAACTTGACGCTCTGCCAGTCTCTGTTCTTCAGAGCCAGGGGCTCAGCTCGAATGCAGTTCTCACAGGGCGACTTGCCTGGAACGCGACAGGATGTGATGAAATCCTTCATGTGACGCTCCACAGCCTGGATTTCACTCATGCTCCAGGTTTTCCTCTTTTTCTGTTCTCTCCTTTTCTGACCCGGGGGAGAGACTGGAAACGCGCCTGCAGAAGACAACACAGGCATGACGGCACATGACACCTTGGCCAAGCTGCTAAACTGCACCTATCAATCACAAACTGATCATTAAACAATGCATACACACAGCTGATTGCTCCTATTCCATTTACTCTGATACAGGGTGTCCCATCTGCTTCTTTTTAAGAAATTTTATAATAATGAAGATCTGGTGATGAAATTTGGATTAAGTAAATCTCAATCTGTGTGAAAATATGATGTGACGACATGTGCTGAAAATGTCTAACAGCAGCATCCAAGTACACTTGAACCCTACACTCCATGTTGTGAAAGGTCATCCAATAATGGTTACCCACCTAAAACCCTGCTGTTCCCAAGCGGTTTTATGTTGTCTGAATGCTTGTTATCCAGTATATTCACACATTCAGTGTACTGTGCACCAATCTCTGCACAATTCTCAGGATGAAATAACCAACGTCCTGCATCCATGAGGATAATGGAGGGCTTTAATGTCTCACTGCAGCAGCAGGCAACTGATGAAGATGCTGGACGGGAGCCGGATATTAGTCATCCGACATTAACACTCGTCTATCTGAACTGTAATTGTGCATGTCAGTCTTTTTCACACAGACTGAGGTATATTTAATCTATATTTCATCACCAGATCTTCATTAGACACAGTTATTCACGATCGTTTGGGTAAAGAAGCAAACGTCATCCTGTAGATACATTTGCACACTTGTCCCAGGCTGCCACATACAGCTCACTCGTCTCAAATTTCATTAGAAGAGGTAAACTTATATGTTCATTATTCATTACACATAAAATGACATAATTCCAAGTCTTTTTGTTGTTTTAATGTTGATCAGTATGACTTATCAGAGTCTCAAATAAATATTAAACATAATTATTAATTAATTTCAAGTTTAAAGTTTGAGTAAATTACTATTCAAACAGTATCAAACATATAAAAAAGGCTGAAATGTCACTATACGTGTAATAAATATTAAATATATGATGGTTTACCTTTTTTAATTAAATTATGAATACAAAAGAACTTTTACTCCAGATTCAGATTTTTCAGATGCGCTAGAAGTGTGAACATTGTTTCTGGAGCAGCGGGGTTAATGCCTCATTTTAATGAAGAGTCACCTCAACAATTTAGTCCTCCTGCAGATCTTAATGGTCTCACAGACTAGGTGATTATTTTCACTCACACACACATGCACAATTTGGTGACTATTGAGATGCAGTGTTTTCTAACAACATTAGCCTCACAGTTCCTAAAGCAGCACAATGTGGACTTGACTAGAGTTAGGGTAAATGTGATTTCTCGGTGGACCATTCCTTTAAAAAATTATAAGCACTATAATGACAACATAATATTTACAGTAATAATCCATATATGACTGGTGTACATTTTCTTCACACTAATGACTTCTAAGTCAAATGGATAAATGTAGGTCATTTTCAGATGTTCTCACTTAATACTTTTCACTCAGTTTAAACAAAGGGCCATAAATATAAGCTAACAGTCTGTGTTCATAGTAACTAGAGTATAACTTTGACAGTGTTTGGCTTGTAAACACATGATGTTTAGACTGGATGGCCTCTCGTACGTAGATTTTCTCTTTTTAAAACCAACAAAGAGCCATATTTACACCAGTTAAATCTGGATTACTACTGTAAATGTGAATATGCTGTCATTATAGCAGTAATCATATTTACCCAATTTTACACTAACCTCTGGTAGTCTTTTCTTTTTTTAACAACTCAATAGTTACCAAATAGCTCAGTTAATGTGGCTCTTCTTTAGATATACAGACTAATGTTCTACACTTATCAGTTTGACTTATAAGTTTTTAAGTATGCAGAAAATATACATCAGTTTTATCTGGTTTATTACTGTATATGTGAATATCTGTCATTATAGCATCACTTATTAACACTACTTAAACATTATTATACACAGAGAGAGAAATGCTCCAATAAGGAATTTTCTGGTCTGATATAACCTGTCCAATAATCATATCAACTTAAACTGTTAAAATGTAAATAATGTAATGTTAAGCTTTCATAATTATAGCCATTGGGACACCAGCAGAGGGTGCTGTGTGGTCTAGAAGATGAACTTTCACTGTACAAGCTCAATTTATCAGCTGGAACTATCAGACCAGAGATTTTAATATGGGGACGATTATAATCATTTATTTTCTCCATTTATATCAATAATTACATCGTCCGCTGATATATATACACCTCTAATTTAAATAATTTGTATACAAAATATGGTGAATTTTTTATAATATCTATTAATGTAATAACCTTGTGAACAGTGTATGCAGTGTTTTACAGGATTTGTATCATTCTTAGTATTACAAATGTAACTCACTTGAACCTGTGACATTGCTCAGTACAGTGTCCTCTACCACGCTTTCATTTACACTGTTCGTACCTCCGGCTGCTGAGCTTTCCCAGCTTTTCCTTCCTCTGTCATTGCAGAGCTCAAGCTCCTCTACAGAAGACAGAAATTAATGGCAAGTTTAGGTTCTTAAAGCTTCTCTTTAAACGTGATGTTTGTGCAACTGTTCCCAGACACACATTAACTGACAATTAACCACAGACAGCATGCATCAGACACTTAAAATAAACAGCATGCTTTTATACAATTTATACAACTTTTAAAATGTCAGAAACCACATACGCAAGCCTGGATATGATATTAACACACTCTGAGGTGAGTAACTGATTATTTAAGCCTTGCATACACTGCACAGCTTAAAGGGTAGCATATTAAAACTGTTTCACACTTCCCCACTGAGCTTTATCGATTTTAATGGTGAATGATAAAATGGTGTTGCAGTATTGGACATGTACTACTGCCAAAACATCATTAAAGGTTGTGTTTGGAGACTTAGTCTCATGACGCAGGCCGCAGGTTCAATTCCATGGCAGGTCCTGACTGAACCGTCCCTGAGCAAAGCACCTAACCACCAGGGGCTGCCCATGTGTGCCAACTGCCCCCTAGTGTGTTCACTAGTGCATGTGTGTTTCACTGCACAGATGGATTAAACGTGGAGGTCAAATTCCACTGTGGGTAAAACACTGGCAGCTTTCAGATTCAGCATCTCACATTAAGTGGTAGTTGAAAGTATGCTGCTGGCTTGCTATTTACTTAATGGTGACTATGTTCTTTTTCTTACAAAGGCTCATTGCATGCATCAACACCTGTTTTCATTGGCTGTTGACAAGAATGGTAAGTTTGAGTCACTGACCAGTGTACAGTACTAGATTATATTCAGGTGTCTGATAAACTCTGACTGGTCTGAGCAAGCTTCAGAGCAAAAAAAAACATTTGACATAAAGGGAAAGTTGCACAAACGTCATGAAAATACTCTGAAACAGTTCAAAACAATTCTGCATGTTCATCTGCAAATGTATGTGTTACTGACGTATTGTGAATGGGATCAAGTAGTGAGTGAATGATGATGAGCAAGAGACACAAACAGAGACAGAGAGACATCATATATACCATTAGGCTGAACACTGATGTCAGAGAAGTTCTTGCCCATGAACTCCATCATTCTGCCTTGTTCCATTGCTGTGAGAACTTTGTAGACCTTTGCAAGCTGCAGGGTCCTTTCAGGCAAAGGATAATACTCCTCGTGCACTATGAGCTCATGCCCGAGAAAGTTTGCCAGTTGGTTTATCTCTGGATCTCCAAGGTTCAGCACCGTGGACAGCGTCGCGATTCGTTTCCTCAGCTTCCCGCACGTGAGGGCATAAGGGTCCTTTGCACCACAGGCTGAAGCAGCCACACGGACGCAATCCGAGCTTCTGTAGTGCGTGTTTGATGACGGCCGGGCGAACACATAAGGGTTCTCTTTGAGAACGCCACAGACGTCTCGCTTCTCAGCCAGCAGCTGTAAGGCACGAAGCATTTTGAGCGTCAGAAGGATGGGCACTGGACGGGTACCTTCAGGCCTGATCACTATCTTGTAGAAGTGTCGGCACAGCTGTTTCTCCACCTCGGTGAGAGCCCAGTCTATGTCTGTAGGAGGGTCAGCAGAGTCCCTGGATAAGAACGTGGCCAGGGTCATGCTGGCCACTTCGCCTTCCCTGCTGCGGTTGAATAGCACCACTTGAGTCAGACAAGCCTTCGCCAAATCAGACCAATATTTAGTAGAAGGATCTGCAGTCAGCTGAGCCAAGCGCTCATCTTGTGTTTTGCTCAGGAACATGTGGAGCTTCTGCACATCTTCTGTGAAGGCCAACAATGTGGGTGTCTTGAACTTGAGGTCCTCTGTGTTCTTTGATACAGATGTCCAGAGCAAATCGTTCCATCTATCTTCGTGGATTTTCTGGAAGTCCCGCAGCTTCTGTGCCAAGCCAGGGTCTTTTGGGACCACCACTTTTGCTCTCACGAGTCGGCTAAGCTGTACAAGCCAGATGGAGAGCTTCTTGGCAAGGGACGGGATTTTGTAAGTGTTTGTTTCGCTGTTGTATTCACACGCCTGCCTCACGGCTTCCACCACCTGCATGCAGTTGTATGGGTCAAGGAAGTCTTCTAGCTTCTTCAGCGAGGCGACTTTCCTCCCAGTGACCAGTAGTTTACCCAGCTCTCGTAACTTCTGTCGGATGATACAACCCTGGTTCTGCTGAGGGGCTCCACTTTTGCTGAGCCAATATTCACCCATCTGAAGAATGCAACTGTCATTTTTGACAGCATCTGTGACTTCATCTGGAACCATGAAGCTTAATATAGTCCATAACGCTGGGCTTATGTTAGCAGGCACAGGCTGTGAGGCTGCAACGATGGACAAAGTGCGGTTCTTCCCAGGTTTTGGGACGTATGTTTTAATAGGGCTGAGCTTACACACCTTCATATGCCTCCACAGCACCCTTTTATTGAACAGTCCTTGACAATGCGCACAATGCATGAAGTCGCTGGCCTTGACCACACCTCGCGGTCGTTTGCAAGGAACCAGGTCGCCTTTGCCCGACTTCAGTACAGCTATGTTGTGTTTGTAGTTCCCTCGAAGACGAAGTTCATCCAACTGCAGTCTCCTCTCCTTGGAACCCTTTGGAAAGCCGCGGGCTTTTGCAACCTCTTCTTCTTTGGCATGCACATCTTCCAGATGCCTTGCCATCTTGCTAAAAGGTTTTGAGCAAAACAGGCAATAATGTTTTTTGTTATACACTCTCTTCCCATCGCCTCGTCTTTGGCTTTTAGTTACCGCAACTGTGCCTTTGGATTTGACGTTTTTCCTGCGTCCTCTTGTTTTTCGCTTCTTTGTACTGGAGCTGGGTTTTGGTGATTTGTATTCTTCTGAACAGCTTTCGTGACTTTCCTCCTTCGAGTTTGATGGAAGCTCCTTTCCACTGTCTGAAGCAGAATCCAGGAGCTCATTTGAATCCTCAGAAAATAACTCTTCCAGCTAGAAATCAGAATGGATAACATGTCATTCAAATATATTCATCACAGACTGGTGGAATGGTTCTACAAGACAGAGGTTTCATTAAATGATTTACTACAGCTACAGCAATATATCGAAAAGCAGACTATGGTGAAAAAGTACATTGATGTTCATAATTTAATTCAAAATCACATATCATACTGGGGCAGCCGTGGCCTGATGGTTAGAAATCCGGTGTTGTGACTGGAAAGTTGCAGGTTTGATTCCCTGGCAAAATACAACATAAGTGCCCCTGAATAAAGCACCTAATCTTCAACTGCTCCAGCTCCACAGGCACTATGGAAAGGGGCAACCTACCACCTTGAGCACAGGTGCTGATTGTTCTGTTGTGTGTGTGTGTGTGTACATGGATGGATTAAATGTGGAGATCAAATTCCTCTGTGTGAAGAGCCCGAGCGACTCAACGGACTAAGGCAATGCCACTATGATCCGAGGATCACGATTTCAAATTCTGATCATGCGGCTTGCCATCAGCAGCCAGGGCCCCAAGAGAGCAGAATTGGCTGTGCTCTCTCTTTGGGTGGGCAACCTGGCACACTCTCCCTAGCACTACAAACAATGTTGATCAGAACTGGGAATTTGCGCTTTTCTCAGAGCATGTTAGCTTTCTAGCTTTCCTCTCGTGCTAGCATTGCCAGCATCTCAAAAAAAAGTGGCATGACATCAGAAGGGCCCTGTGCTCGCCTGCCCCCTCCCAAGAATCATGGACATTGCAAGTGATAGAGAAGGTTGGGTTCATTGGCTAATCGGGAGAAAATCAAGGGTAATTATTTTATATATATATATATATATAAATCCGCTGTGTGCATCCACGTTGGTCAAGCATTGTTAACTTTCACTTATAGCTCATGAAAATCCAGTATCTCAATGACTAAAATATTTCATTGCGAGTTTGAGTAGATTACTATTAAAACAGTATCAACATTAAAACAAAAAATGCTTAATATGTCACTTTATGTAATGAATATAAAATATGACAGTTTACCTTGAGTTAAATTATGAACACAAATGAACTTTTTCACCATACAGTGGAACCATAACTTACAAGTAAACCAATGTACACATTTTCCCAAAGATACGAGACATGGCTCTGTAGATTGTTTGCGTTATGATGCCAACGGAGATCTGAGCTACATGCGTGCATCCACCCACCACTAGGAGTCACTAGTGAGCATAAGTGAGTGCCAAGATCAGTACTGAAAAGAGGTCTTGCCGTGGCGCTATGTAACAACACTTGCCTCACTCATTTTCAAACCATTTTGAAATGGGGGAAGAAACAAACCTCCTTTGACAGGATGTTATTGTAATGCCCTGCAAGTGAAAGTGAGGAAAGTGTGGCGAAAAATGAAAAAGTCATTGAAGAATTGTCTGATCATCAAGGTAAATGAGCTTAATATTTATTCTACTTTTCAGGGGGCTGGAATAGATTAATAACATTTCAATTCATTTTAATGGGGATAATTAATCTGATATACAAGCAAAATTTGTTACGATCCTGGTCACAGAAAGAATTAAACTTGTAAGTCAAGGTTTCACTGTATTCTCATTTTTGATTAAACAGTAGTAGTCAGTACAAGCAAGACATTTTAAAATTCATTAAAGCAAGACATTTTAAAATGGACAACAAAATAGAGATCATATACTAGTCTTAAAATAAACTGTGAAATAGATGGCCAATTGCCTCTTTTAGTATGTACTAGGGGTGTGCGATATGACTATCAAATCATGAAGGATTATAATGTGTCCATGATACGCCATCACAGGGCAATCACTGGATAATATTACAGTGCACATTATATCCGCTACAATTTTGTGCACATACAAGTGATTTGGGTTTTTATTTTCCTCATTCAAAGCACACACAGCTCTTCTCCTTCATGCCCACACTGCTGACACACAGATAAACAAATCATACCATCATACCTCACTTTTTCACGTCAAATTCAACAGCAGTAAAATGAAACTGGTTTGAATTTTGCCAAACTGACATGACACAGACCATGTTTTTTTTTTTTGCAAAGTTTGAACAGAGACATCAGAAGCCAACACCCAAACCTTTTCAAACATTTAAAGCAACAACATACCAACCAGTCTGCTGAGAGTCCAGAATTTGTATGGTCCACTCAGCCTAACCTTAACCTTACAGCAAAACAAACACTAACACAAGTACTGAGAAGGTCTACTACAACATGAAAAAAAATTATGATAAAATCATGATCGTGATCCTGCAAAATAAATAAATAAAATACAAATATAAGTGAAATAATATTTTTGCCATATCGCCCACCCCTAGTATGTACTCTACAAAAATACAGTAGTCACCAATCCTCTTACTGGAGAGTAATCTACCTTCTTGTAGTATTGATCTCCAACCCAAATCCAACACCTCTCAGCTTATCAGGACCTTCTGAAGACAATATTGAGATCATTTGGAAATGACTAAGGTGAAAGCTGAAGCCTGTAGGAAGGTTTATCTCTAGAAGCTGATGACGACTGCTGTAGATGAAAAACTTACAATGCTTCTAGTCTTCTTCAGTCTTGATGTACATACATCATCGTCACTGTCTTCAGAGGAATAAATGTTCAATCCTGAATAAGGGGCTTGAGTATTTCTTGCATTCTATAAAAAAAAAAAAGACAGTAAGAAACCAAGCCAACACATCATTTAAAAGTGACTTCTATACTGTAATGAAAACAGTGGTACTGTAGTTTTGTGCCAAGTATAAAAAAAACTATAACTGATAGGAATGCTGGGTGGATAAAATTTTACTAGTAAGAATATAAGCAATATAAACATCAATGAGCATTTTGACCAAAATGTTTTCAGGATAAGAATTTTTGCTAAGTATGATGTCTCTAGTATTGTAAAAAAAAGTACAAATAATCTACAGTGAGGAAAATAAGTATTTGAACACCTGGTGGATTTGCAAGTTCTCCCACTTAAAAATCATGGAGGGGTCTGAAATTTTCATCTTAGGTGCATGTCCACTGCGAGAGACATAATCTAAAAGAAAAAATCCGGATTTAAAATAATTTGTGTGTTACTGCTGCAATTTAAACACATGTGAAAATCATTGTTAATATTTGGTACAGTAGCCTTTGTTTGCAAATGCAGAGGTCAAACGTTTCCTGTACTTTTTCACCAGGTTTGCCCACACTGAAGCAGGGATTGTGGCTCATTCCTCCACACAGATCTTCTTCAGATCAGCCAGAAAAACAGAGTTTGAGCTCCCTCCAAAAATTTTGTATAGGGTTTAGGTCTGGAGACTGGCTAGGCCACTCCAGAATCTTGATATTCTTCTTACGGAGCCACTCCTTGGTTATCCTGGCTGTGTGCTTTGTGTCATTGTCATGTTGGAAAACCCAGCCACGACCCATCTTCAATGCTCTAACTGAGGGAAGGGGGTTGTTCCAAAAAATCTCGCAATACATGGCCCCGGTCATCCTCTCCTTAATACAGTACAGTCGTCCTGTCCCATGTGCAGAAAAACACCCCCAAAACATGATGCTTCCACCCCCATGCTTCACAGTAGGGATGGTGTTTTTGGGATGGTACTCATCATTCTTTGTCCTCCAAACACGGCGAGTGCAATTAAGAACAAAAAGTTCTTATTTGACCACAGCACTTTCTCCCATGACTCCTCTGGATCATCCAAATGGTCATGGGCAAACTTAAGACGGGTGTGCTGATTTCAGCAGGAACCTTCCTTGCCATGCATGACTTTAAACCATGACGTCTTGCTGTATTAGCCACAGTAACCTTGGAAACAGTGGTGCCAGCTCTCTTCAGGTCATTGACCAGCTCCTCCCGTGTAGTTCTGGGCTGATTTCTCACCTCAGTTAGAGCATTGAAGATGGGTCGTGGCTGGGTCTTCCAACATGACAATGACCCAAAGCACACAGCCAGGATAACCAAGGAGTGGCT
>BRDA01008826.1:10986-21772 GCA_036984385.1 Crenuchus spilurus
TCCTCCTGTACTGTGCACCGATACATTATACACACTCACACCATCAACACTTCCTCCTGTACTGTGCACTGATACATTATACACACTCACATCATAGTTTCTCTAAAATTTGAGTTTAAAACTCTTTAATACATAATCTTGCAGTATCATAACGTATCACAATATAATGCATCAAAGCACCTGTATCATGATCATACTGTACTGCTACATTCTTGCCAATATACAGACCTAGTTTTCAGTCTATTTAAAAATATAATCCCATATTCAGGTTGTTACACTCTCTAATCCTAGTGCACCGAAACCTATAATCATCTAAAAGGGACAAACCATAACAGATCTGATGAGCTTAGCTTGGCCTGCTGAGTGATGTGGTGATGCTGTGTGATGTTTGGTGACACAGTGCTGAGTCACGCAAGCAGATCAAACAGCAGCCGCCTCCCTACGTCAGTCTGGACCCCAAACTCTCCAACCTCGGCCATGTGGCTCCCACAGGACAAGCCAGGCTAAGCTACTACTTGGCTCCTGATAGTTCTACAACGACGCTGCAGCATCAGAAACAACACATGGACTTGATTATACATGTAATATGAACTGAGGGCAGTCCAGTAGTCCTCCTTCCTCTATAACAGTGAAGTTCAGGTCTGGGCTCAGAAACGTGGCCCATCAATAAGCACAAAATGAGCTGTGACTGAGCAGAAAGCTCTGGATTAACTGGAGAACCTGACAACCACATTGTACATAATCCCAGTTCAGTGTCAGTGCTGGATAAAAGCCACCGAGCAGCCGTAAGCTGTCAAAAGACGGGCTTATGTTGTAAATACACGTGGAGAACTACACTTTACATCAAACTCCATTAATCCCCTTTTGCTGAACCAATTCTTTAACTCGTCCCGTCTTTGGAGTATTATTAGCATTATTAAGAGATCACTGGGATATAAAAGAAATGATCACAAAGCTGAGCCAAGTATTAAAACTTTTCAATATAATTTTATACTTTAACTTTTAATACTTAAAAAAATTGTTACACTATTTTGGTACCATATTTTGTTACATTTAGCTGCATGCTACTATATTTTGATGTACTGTACTGTGTTTTGGTATACGTTACTGTACTTTGATGTATATCATCGTTTTTGGCTGTATTTTAATGTATTTTGCTGTATTTTTCTTTATTTTGCTGCATACTGCTCTACGTTACTGCATATTGCTGTTTTGGGCTAGTTACAGTTTGCGTAGTCTAGCTTTCTGTACAATACAAAGGAGGATTTTTGGTACCTGGCAACCCAGTATTAGCGAGACAGGTAAACAGTGTGTTAAAACAGGTAAAACACGTGTGATGGTGTTTAGCTCAGCTGGTGGCCTGTACATGATCAGGTGGAGAAGGTAAATAAAAGCCAGTCTGCTGATGCTGCAGACTTACTGATCCTGATTTAGCACATAGAACGACCCCACATGGAGTAAAACTAGAAAGAACGATGCTTGTGGTTCTTAGTTAGACCTACAGACCTCAGACATCAACAGTCTCTCTCTCTGGAGCAGCGTATGGAGAAGACAGCATGAGGCAAACTGTGTTTGTTTACCCGAAAGTGGCAACAGCTGTCTGATGATACAACATTATCACTGTTTACCAACTGAGCTCTGGCCTGGTGCACCAGTCTGGGCCTAACAAGGCATTAATGAATGTGCAACACAACGGGATGCAAATAAGAAAGGACGACTCAATAGTGCACCAGGAGCGCAACGTTCCTCTGCCAAAAGCCCTTCCAGGGCCTGGCAGTTTGGTGATTTCTCAGCTCTGACGCTATAATTAAACCTGGTCATTAGCGCGTTAGCTACTAACAACTATTTTGCTATCAATTAATCTTTTTTTGTTGTTGTTGTTGATTAATGTAAATTACACTTTTTTAATTAAATTGATCATCTCATTTGGTATTGAGGTATGTAGGTAGGTAAGTAGTAGGTAGGTAGGTGGTAGGTAGATAAGTGGTAGGTATGTAGGTAGGTAGGTAATTAGTAGGTAGGTAAGTGGTAGATAGGTATGCAGGTGGTACGTAGGTAGGTAGGTGGTATGTAGGTAAGTGGTAGGTAAGTATGTAGGTGGTAGGTACATATGTAGGTAGGTACGTATTAGGTAAGTAGGTGGTAGGTAGGTAAGTAGGAAGGTGTTATGTGGGTAAGTGGTATGTAGGTATGTAGGTGGTAGGTACATATGTAGGTAGGTAGGTAGGTGGTATGTAGGTAAGTGGTAGGTATGTAGGTAAGTAGGTAATTAGTAGGTAGGTAAGTGGTAGATAGGTATGCAGGTGGTACGTAGGTAGGTAGGTAAGTGGTAGGTATGTAGGTGGTAGGTACATATGTAGGTAGGTACGTAGTAGGTAAGTAGGTGGTAGGTAGATAAATGGTAGGTAGGTAAGTAGGAAGGTGTTAAGTGGGTAAGTGGTATGTAGGTATGTAGGTGGTAGGTAGGTAAGTGGTAGGTAGGTAGGTGGTAGGTAGGTATGCAGGTGGTACGTAGGTAGGTAGGTGGTAGGTAGGTATGGAGAGTGGTCAGATCTTTGTGCTTGCACACTACTACTAACGACTTACCCATCTTTCACCAGGAACAACCCACACTGAGTGTTCTCCAAAAACATGTTTTGTCGTGGAAACACTGATGTGATGCTGTGCACAACACACATTTTCTTTCTCACAAACCAGATACGCATAAACTTTATATAAGTTATATAAAGTTGCTTGTGTGCCTCATTTGCAACAAAATCACACAAAAGAAGAAAGGAATACAAAGGGGAAAACGGATTAAGACAATGGTGTATAACTCCACGTCCTTCTCCTCACCCTGTGTCCTGAGCTCTCATTGGCTGTAGCTAGTCACTGTTCTTATGTCCAACACTTTTCACGCTAACGCCGATCATTCTCAGCACTGATGTGGTGGTGGTGTGTTAGTGTGTGTAGAGCTGCTGATGTTTGTAAACACCTCAGTGTCACTGCTGGAGTGAAAATAGTGCAGCTAACAGTGTCAGGACCAGAGGACCAACACAAACTGTTACAGGTTAACATCTACAAAGTGGACCAACAAGAAAAAGTGCACAATGAGAGGTCTGAGTGGATCAGACACAGCAGAACTGCTGGAGATGTTAAACACTGTGTCCACTCTTTTAGACACACCTACCTTTTTGATCTGTTTCACACTACCGGTGACCAAACAGGTCCAGATATTAAACCTGCTGGATATGTTATCATGGGCTTGAGACGCACCAACAATTACTTGGCAAGCTCTTGGATCACATCTTTCAGCAGTTCATGCATAGCAACGAGCCAGCGACTAGCCGGCAACGAGCCAGTGATGAGCCAGCAACGAGCCGGCAACGAACCAGCGACGAGCAAATGCCAATTTGTCTGCATCCTGAGGCTTCTGCCTTTCTCCAAAAACAGTCAACAACTCTTGGATCGCACCTTTCGGCAGTTCATGCATAGCGATGAGCCAGCAATGAGCCAGTGACGAGCCAGCAATGAGCCAGTGACGAGCAAACGCTGATTTACCTCTGACCTGATGCTTATGTCATTCGCCAAAGTCATCACCTCAAAAAATCATGTATAGTGAACCTGGCCTTAAGATCAAAGTAAGCATCGTCTGGTGAGAACCTCTCATCACAGGTTCTATATCCTGGTCCTGGAGCAACTAATGAACTAATTAACAAGCGTATATGAGTAGGAACCTGGTGGTCCTTCAGGTCCAGGTTACAGAACCACTATCCTATTGGACAGTCTTGACTTCTGGCTTAAAGTCACGACACATTCAAACGTTTTGGGTGATTATTCATCAGCATTAGTCAAACGTGGGATAGCAAGAATGGTCAACAATTCCAGTCAGCCATAACATTATAACCACCTCCTTGCATCTCCACTGACCTTACAGGTGCACAGACTGTAGTCCATCTGATTGTCTGTGTACTGTGTTCACCCTGTTTGTCATTACATTATTTGGATGGTGGATCATTCTCAGTGACACCGATGTGGCGGTGGTGTGTTAAGTGTGTATCAGACAAAGCTTTTCACACTTCCAGATTTAGAGTCTCTGACAGGGCCAGATGTCAAACCCAGATATTTAAAAGGGACTTGCGTGGCATCTGCAATCATTCTCATTACTGCAGTGACACTGACGTGGTGGTGGTGTGTTAGTGTGTGTCAGCGTCACTACCGGAGTGAAAATAGTACAACAACCAGCCAACAGCGTAGAGGACCAACACAAACTGTGCTGAGCGACTGTCTCTGATTTTACATCAGTGAACCTAAAGTCTGAGACGGTAGCTCATCTACTGCTGCAGTTTGTTAGTCTTTGGACCTCGGATCCGGTTTGCGGTTCTAGACGGTGTGGTTGTCAATGTAACTGATCAATAATTACAAAAATCCCAGATTGGAATATGGATTCAATGTCCAGATTTGAAGTAATAGTAGATGTGTTTAAAGATACCAGCACACACTAATGCGCCACCACCACGTCAGTGTCACTGAGAACGGTCCACAATAATACCAGCTCTATGGGGGGGCCCGATGGACTACAGTGTAAACTACATTGAAGCTACAATGAGGATGTTCCATGGTTGCTACAACAACAATAACAATAACAATGACAACCCCCCCTCCCCCAGTGATGCTGATGGATACAGGCTGCTAGTGATGCTGATGCTGCTGGTAGTAAAGGATGCTCCTGACCTCCTCTGCGTGCTTCCTCAGCGCTTTCTCCCGCTCGTACTGCGTGATCAGCTGCTCGTTGTCCTCTTTGAGCAGCTCCAGCTCCACCTCGTGCTCCTGGTTCTCCGCGAACACGGAGTCCAGGTTCTCCAGCACGGCCACCACCAGCGGCATCAGCTCCTTCACCACGTCCTCGTCGTACTTGCCGATGAGCCGCTCGAACTCGCGGTAGATGGAGCTGGCCAGGCCCGACACCCTCTCGGACATCATAGCGGACGTGCCCGTGTCGTCCTGGTACACCACGCCGTCCTCCAGCTCCATTGTTCAGGCCCTTTTCTTCCCTTCCCTTCCCGTCCCTCTGCCGCGCTGACGTGGCCCGGATCTCGCGCGTCCCTGTGATTAAGCTGAAGCCTCGGCAGCTCCTCAGCGCTCGTCTACGTGCTGTTTTTCTCCGCCGTTGTTGACCAGACCACCGCGCGGTGACGTCACGCCGTCCTCGCTGGCGCTGGGATCGCTCCGGACAGGGTTGCCAGGTTCGCAGGTTTCAGGCAAAATTTGGGGATTTTTTTTTATTTTTTTTAAATGAAAATGTCAGAAATCAAAATCAAGTGTGAAAGACATTTGTCTTGTGCAGGTGTCATTTATAAAGCACTTTAACACAACGTTTATCAAAGTGATTTACATCATCAGTAGTACAATAAAAATCATCATTAGCATTAAGATAAAACAATGCCAATAAAAGAACAAATTAATAACATCAATAAATCAATACAAAGTAGAATCGATAAGTCTGGCATTATGACTGGAACAATTTTACAATGTAACGCACACTAAAATACCAAGATAAACAGAATACAGAAAACAACAACAACAACAACAACAACAACAATAATAATAATAATAATAATAATAATAATAATAATAATAATAATAATAATAATAATAATAATAACAGACCCAATACGATTAAAATGCTCATTTAAATAAGTATGTTTTCATTTCCCTTTATAAATATAGTAAGATCATTAAGAGCTCTCAGGTCATCAGGAGAAAAGAATTCCACAGAAATAAGAAAAGGTATATATATATATATATATATATATATATATATTTAGTAGATGGGTTCTGCTGTAGTTACGATGTCAAGCTGGTAATAATAGAGGAACCCTTTTTGCTCCTATTGAACCATTTTCAAAAGGTGTCTATACAGAACCATCTACAGCACATTCCTCATCGATCAAGGACATTTTCACAATGGATTTTGGGTAAACCCATTAGACAAACTCTGCATAATCTTTAGTCACAAAGTCATGGCCAAGAAACTCACCACAGTCACCAAACTGTGGAAGAGTCTGGAAGAAGAGTGGACCACCAAATCACCCCAGAGCAGTGTGAGAGACAAGTGATGTCCTGCAGCCACAGATGCGCTGAAGTCATTTAAAGCAACAAAGCAATGAAGATTACATGATTTCTAAAAAAAAAAAATTCATAGATTTTTCTCTAATTGTGATCTCCAGTGGATGGACAGATGGATGGGTGAATGGATGGATAGATGATGGATGGAAGGATGGATGGATGGGTGAATGGATGGATGGGTGAATGGATGGATAGATGATGGATGGAAGGATGGATGGATGGATGGATAGATGGATGATGAATGAATTGATTGATAGATGATGGATGGATGGATGGATGGATAGATGGATGGATGAATGGATGGATGGATGAATGGATGGATAGATGGATGGATGAATTGATTGATAGATGATGGATAGATGGATGGATGGATGGATGGATGGATGGATAGATGATCGATGGATGGATGGATGGATGGATGGATAGATGATGGATGGATGGATGGATGGATGGATGGATGGATGGATGGATGGATGGTATTTTCACAAAAACTGTATTCAAGGATCGAGGCTGGTGTCAGTTCTTCAAAAGATACCAAACACAGATGTCTTCAGGAAATGGGGAACTGACACATTCCTGATATCAAGTCACACCTGAACCCGAGACAATGTCAGAAGTGTCTTTCCCGGGCTTAGGAGAACAAGAACTGGAATGTTGTTGAGTCTTCAAAAGTCAAAGTCACTGTTTGCATTTCATTTGGAAATCAAGCTTCTAGAGTCTGGATTGAGGGAGGTGGTGTATAAAGTACGGGCAAGGCAGCAGACTGTGGCAATCCACAGGGACCCATTGTCTCCACACCAAACAGGAGACCAAAGTCGAGGAGCCAAGCAAAGGATCAGAGGTGGAGGTACCCAAGCCTGAGGAGAATGCGTCCCCTAATAGCTCTGCTGATCTACAATGTGGTCAACCCATAGCGACTTTATGGACACCCCGGAGGAAATGCCGCACTCCTGCACACCTTAAAGTCGGGACGGGGGGGGGGGCCTCTTGGGGAGAGCAATGTGCTGTCGACCATTGTGGTGCATGGTGTTCCTATGAGTGTGTCATCTATTTATGCAAATTACCTTTGCAGTGGCTAATGGGAGTGTGCAAGTTTCTGTTTGGCACTGTTGTTGTGTAACGTGCAGGCGACTTTAGTTGGGGTTATTTGGGTGATGCATAGGGGGATGTGTGTTAGTTGCCAATAGTCTTGTGAGTGTATAATTGGGATTGTGAAGACATGAGGAGCTAAAAAAATAGTCCGTGAAGAGCATCTGATGATGTCTTAGGAAGACTTTGTAATACTCAATGAAATTAATGAACTCAATTAAATTAATCTTAAATTAAATTAATTTTAAAATATGTAGGTTATATGATATTTAATAATAATAATAATAATAATAATAATAATAATAATAATAATCTATGATAACATATGCTTAAAAGGGTTTTGGACTGGTTTCCGCTTGTGGAGGAAAGCTTTCTGTCAGTAACCGGATTGGAGTATTTTTGGTGACCTGGCAACCTGGTCCCCGGCGTTAACCATTAAAGTTAGCTCTCTGTAGCTAATGTTATATCTGTTTATAGTCGTGTCGTGCGTTTAATGTAATATACATATATAATACTTTGACGCTCACTGTGATAACTTACGGTGACTCTGGTGATTTATAAAGTAACGTTTGTGTTATAATGACACGTTAGCTTTTTAGTCATAAGTGTCTTCTGCGTTCCACCTTAAATGTTGCAGCCGTTCCATTCAGACGCCTACGAGGATCTACCAGCTGAGTCAATGTAACGGCTGCTCTGTTTAAGGTGGACTGGATAATTCCAATAAGCTAACTACAGCTTCGTCCTGTTTACAGAGCTCACGCAGAAACAACGAGTTAAACAAACGTACGGAAGTGTTTCTAAACTCGAAAATAAACAATAAAAGCACGTCAGCTAAGATGACATATTTATATTATTTTAAATGCTCAGCTGTCATTAAATGTACTTATTAAATAATAAAATTTATTTAAAGTATGGGATTCAGTAGTAACTGTATTAGTAATGTTAAAACTGTGTATTAGTAACATTACCAGTACATTAGTAACGTTACAACTGTGTACTGATAATGTTACAACAGTGTATTAGTAACATTACCACTGTGTATTAGTAGTGTTACCACAGTGCATTAGTAACGTTACCACTATATTAGTAACATTACCACTGTGTATTAGTTACCATTGTGTATTAGTAATTTTACCACTGTGTATTAGCATTACCACTGTGTATTAACATTACCACTGTGTATTAGTAGTGTCACCACAGTGCATTAGTAACATTATCATTGTGTATTAGTAATGTTAGCACTGTGTATTAGCATTACCACTGTGTATTAACATTACCTCTGGGTATTAGTAACATTACCACTGCTTATTAGTAACGTTACCACTGTGTATCAGTAGTGTTACCACGGTGTATTAGTAGCATTACCACTGTGTATCAGTAACATTACCACTGTGCATTAGTAACGCTTCCACTGTGTATTAGTAGTGTTACCATTGTGTATTAGTAGCCTTACTACTATGTATTAGTGACATTTCCACCGTATTAGTAACATCACCAATGTGTATTAGTAGCGTTACCACTGTACTAGTAACGTCACCACTATGTATTAGTAACACCATAGCAACACTACTGCAACCACTTAAGCAACACCATTACCACTTGGCAGCACCCTAGCATCCACTTAGCAACACTATAGCAACCACTTAGCAATACCACCTAACTACTACTTAGCAACACCATTGCCATCACCTAGCTACCAATTTGCATATCCATAGCAACCACTTAGCAACACCAAAGCAGCCACCTAGCAATCACCTACAAAGACAATAACCACCTGGCAAAAAGTTTCACCTTATTGACCACGTAGGAACAATCAAGCAACTCCCTGAAACTGGGAACCACTTTAGTGGTGCAACCATTCTGCGTTTCCTTCAGGAATTGCACTTTTGAGTTACTTGTATTAGCTAATTATATGATTGTGTACTGAAATTCAGCGTCAATTGTTAGGCTTCTTCTGACCCACTTTCCAATTTGCTGCTGTTCCACCGCGATACAGCAGATGGCGCTCCTTCCACGTGTGAGGTGTCAAAATACAAATAAAGGCATGTCTGAATACCTGGCAACCCTGTGTCAACTCCAAGTTCTACTAGATTAGACAAATCCCGACGTTTCTGTGGGATCCACAGGTATCTGGATTATGTTACTTCAACTAAAAATAGTTTGTAACTATAACTGTGTGTTTTGGAGGAACATTTAATACATTTATTGGTTATAACGTGATAATTAGCTGAACAGTAAGCTATAGTGTAATAAGACCTGGGTTACTGAACAGTATAATAGTTAAAGACGTCTTATAACATTATATTTAGTTATAATTATGTGAAAATTGTATATTTTCGTTATATATAGACGCCAAACTTGACTTGTATGGTTTGTCCTTGCTTGAACTGTGGTGGTCCATATGGGACAAAAGGTGGTGGCTTCCACCAACCTGAAGTTACCTTGTTACGCGAACTTCCAGTTCCACCTTAAATAGTGCCTCAGTCATATACAGGCGCGTGCAGATCCTGTAAGCGCCTGAATGGAACTCTCCCAGCATTTAAGGTGGAATTTCAATAACAAAGTAACTTCATCCCGCTACCTGGGCAGTACTGTAAAAAATATTTTTTCTCCATAATTTAATGTAAAAAGGTAAACTGTCTTATATTTTATATTCATTACATATACAGTGACATATTGACTCCTCATGTAGATCTTGAAATATGTCTATATTCCATATGACAGTTTACCATTTTGCATTAAATTATGAATAAAACATAACTATCACAATATTCAAATTTTTGGATGTATGACTGTTGCGGGCTCTTTGATACATAATCTATTTATTCATATAGACAACCTTAAAAATAAGAACCTCACCCTGTTATCTCATGGCCAGGGGGATGTCCATGGAACCAGGGTGGTGCCCAGGGTGGGTGTAGGACGGTGCAGTGTTGCCAACAAGGATGCTGGAGCTCCAGGAAAACGTCACAGCAATGCTGGAGGACAGTTGTGACCCTAAGGTGAGAAATCCTCACAGGTACTGAACACCTTCCCATCACCTCCTGCTACTGAACGTTTTCCTTTTCTCCATTCTTAAGGTTGCTGAGCTCTTGAACACTAAGGCGGGAAAGTTCCTCAGTGAGCATCCCTTCTGGACCCTGGTTCTGCTTGTGTTTGGTGTCACAGCCTCAGTACCCATTGGACTTTTCCTTGGGTTTGCTGCTGTTACATTTATTGTGGTTACAGTTTGCTTCATCTTTGTTGAAAGTAAGTAAGACATGTTGACAGTGGCGTAACTAGGATTTTATGGGCTATCATGCAAAAAACATAATACAAAAATAACCTTGAAGGATCTATATGGCATCAATATTAATCAATTCCTTCTGTGTACATAGAGATGACAGCGGAGCTCTAACATTGATCTATAGCAGCTACACTAATAAGACTGCCTGTAGAGTGGTGATACTGACACTAGGGGGAGCTCTAACATTGATCTATAGCAGCTACACTGATAAGACTGTCTGTAGAGTGGTGTTACTGACACTAGAGGGAGCTCTAACATTGTTCTACAGCAGCTACACTGATAAGACTGCCTGTAGAGTGGTGA
>BRDA01008827.1:0-11788 GCA_036984385.1 Crenuchus spilurus
TAACTTTTTTTAACTGTAATGCAAATAGTTACTTTCCCTGGTAACGAGTTACTTTTATTATAGAGTAATTCAGTTACTAACTAAGTTGCTTTTTTAACAAGTAGTGAGTAACTATAACTAATTACTTTTTTAAAGTAACGTTCCCAACACTGATAATAAGTCAGTAAGAAAGTCAAAATACTGGTGGGGCTTTCTCTCTCTCTCTCTGTGCTGCCCTAATAATGATTCATTATAACCTAAATAATAGAGGGTGTAAAAAATAACTGAAATGAATCGGAAATCCGGTTTTGACTTAAACGATGCGAGTACATCGGTACATGGACCCCTGAATCGGTCTATTTGTAGCATAAACCGGCCAATGGCCAGATTAAATAGCTGTCAATCAATTTTGTTTTGCTGATGTGCACTTCTGCAGCTCTCTCTCTCTCTCACTGTCGCGATATCCATCACAGTCACGTCTTGTCACACCAGAGTTGCCAGGTTCGCGATTTTCACGCCAAATTGGGCTTGTTTGAAAATCCAGTCGTGGGTGAACTTTCTAGGGTGGCGGAGTGCATTTTTTTGGGCTACTTTTAAAATTCACCGCGGCCACCAAAAAACAATGGCGGGCAAACATATACAAACATATATAAGTCGACACTAAGAAGTTTGAATACAACAATAACAACAAAGACAACATACTGTAACAATATAAGGAAAAATGCCTGAAAGCCTGAAAAGGAGAGAGAGAGAGAGAGGTAAATGGGGAAATACGGGAGGCGTTATTGCAAGGACTGGGAAAAGAAAAAGGTTTGATGGACTGATAATAAATCCCTTATAAACAAAAGACGAAGTCGCACACTCATAGTTGTTTTGCCATTTGCTTCAAACGTGTGACAGACATATTTTGGGCTAGTTTAAGCTTCTGAAGGGCGTGTTTTAGAGTGACTTTGGCTTGGATATTTTTGTTGGACCTGGCAACCCTGCGTCACAGTCAAGTTCGGTTTTTACACGAAGAACTGAAAACTAGGCCAAGTAAAAAAAAAAAATTGGTGATCATCCTTTTTCACCAAAATTTTGGGTCGGGGGGGAGGTGTTTTTTTTTTTGTTTTTTTTTTTTTGACTGATGGTAGAAAAGTATTGTGGCGGCTCTTGGGGGTGTTGGCCAATCAGATGGCTGCGTGTGGTACGGTATTTGCATAAAGTTCTCTTGTGTGTTTATGGGGTTTATTTTGTAATTATTTGGGGTCTTTAAGAGGGGATTTTTGTATGTGTAATGATTGTTAGTTGTAGTCTAGTCTCTATGAGTTATATTAGTGTGTTTTAGTTAAGTTACCGTTAATGTGTGTTTTAGTCGTACTTTCATGTTGTAAAGCAGTGAGTGTTTACTACTGCACTTTCCTTTTTACTAAGAGAGCAGTAAAAGAGCATTTAGTAAGTAAATGTCTCATCCTTTTTCTTTATTCTCTTCCCCAACGCTACAGTATGTAGCGAATAATAAAATGATGTTGAAAACTTAAATAAACCATGTTAAACATAGATCATGTTCTTCTTGAGTGATTTACAAATTCAACTGAAGTACGGAACATCTCCCCAGAAGACACAGAAACGACCGGCCATTCGTATTGACAGCCACTAGGAAGTGTACTGCACATGTGCAGAATTGATTTGGGATCACGTCTTTGGAAGCATGCGAAATTTGAATGATTCTAGGCCAGACTAGGGTGTTTGGCACGTTTTTTGTGTAAAAAAAAAAAAAAAAAAAAAAAAAAAGAGGTCAGGTGCTTTTTAGAGGGTCGGGCGGGGATGATCACCAATTCTTTTTTTTTACTTGGCCTTAGACAAAACCACTGCTGTTTGCAAAGAATGCAAAGTCGCATTCAAGTACACTTGTATTACAACAAACTAGAGGTCTGCGCGGGACTGATTTTTTAGTCCCGCTCCCGCACGTTTTCGTCCCGCGATAAAATCGTCATATTTGGTCCCGCTCCCGCCCGCCACATAAACATGTCTGCCCGCTCCCGCCCGCAGTCCTCACGGGGAGGAGGGGGCCTTTCGTTCGGCGCGTGCAGGTTGAGTTTGTCCTCCAGTGTGTGTGGGGTGCGCAAGCAGTCTCGTTCAGAGAGACAGAAGGGGAGCGGATGCTGCTGGATCGATTCTGGGTTGGATTGAAGAGATATTGAGAAAAGACCTGGAGTTATTGCTCGGTAGCCCCACCCTAGTACTGCCCCTGGTCCTCACATCAATCTGATTAACTATACAGAGCTTAAAACTTACTTACATATTATGCTGGTAGAGAAAAGGTAACTGAGCAGATCCAGCATAATACAGAACAGTCTTATAATTATGAAATTATGAAATAGGCCTTAAAAAATACTCGACTGAAAATATACAGAAATAAATGAGACTTAAACAAATTAATCACATCTACCAACACAGGATAATGACTACATTAATAAAACAAAGTCAGCACAACACAACTGCATAAAATAACCGATATGAACAATTTATAACTGTTTTTCAACCGTGTACATCCCGCAAGTGCTTCTGGTGGCGCTGTAAGAAGCATTTCAAGGTCCTGGAGTGGCCTAGCCAGTCTCCAGATCTCAACCCCATAGAAAACCTTTGGAGGGAGTTGAAAGTCCGTGTTGCCCGCCGACAGCCCCAAAACATCACTGCTCTAGAGGAGATCTGCATGGAGGAGTGGGCCATCATACCAGCAACGGTGTGTGCCAACCTTGTGAAGACTTACAGAAAATGTTTGACCTCTGTCATTGCCAACAAAGGATATATAACAAAGTATTGAGATGAACTTTTGTTATTGACCAAATACTTATTTTCCACCATTATTTGGAAATAAATTCTTTAAAAATCAGACAATGTGATTTTCTGATTTTTTTCTTCTTCTCATTTTGTCTCTCATAGTTGAGGTCTACCTATGATGTCAATTACAGGCCTCTCTCATCTTTTTAAGTTGGAGAACTTGCACAATTGGTGACTGACTAAATACTTTTTTCCCCACTGTATGAGAAGAGAGAAAAACACAAACATGGCTGATACAGACTGAAATTAAATAGATGAGCTGATAAAGAAGAAAGTACCCCAGAATCCCCATGTATATTTAGTAGAACCCAACTAGAGATTAAGACTAATATTATTAGTCTGGTTATGGCCTTCACATCAGTACTTTCCACTTAACTCAAACCATGCTTACACACTTTTGAGTACTTAATATTTCAACTGCAATTTATCACATTTGATGCTAATATTTCATGCTCATCATACTTGTTACCAAATACTATAGACTATATAGAGATCCAGGTTAAAGTTGTAATGTAACAATCTGTGTATGTCAAAATGTAGATGGATGCCTGTATGGCAGCCAGCAGGCACAAGAAATTATGAAATAGGCCTTAAAAAATACTTGACTGAAAATATACAAAAATAAATGAGACATGGTTGGCAAAATGTACATCCATTCATAAATTTTCAGACACAAAAACACACAGGCAGCGCAAAAAATTCCACAAGCTCAGTTTGTTTCGACGAAAAGCAAAACAAAAATCAAATGACCAAACGGGTTCTTGTTCTCCAGAGCTCACGCCACTCGAGACTCTGAAGGGCAGCTTTGTCTTTCAGTGCAGAAATGAGTTGGATGTGGACTCAGCATTACTGTTTACAGGTTCCACGAGGCCACGGAAGATGGACTGCATGCACTGAGAGCTAACACCAGGGACGGTTGAGCTAGATATTGTTTAAACAGGACAATGTATAATAACCAGGGTTGGGAACGTTACTTTAAAAAAGTAATTAGTTATAGTTACTCACTACTTGTTCAAAAAAGTAACTTAGTTAGTAACTGAATTACTCTATAATAAAAGTAACTCGTTACCAGGGAAAGTAACTATTTGCATTACAGTTAAAAAAAGTTATTTGTCAAAGAATAAGGATTTTTTTGAAAAAGCAGTTTTCACAGTCAGTTGAAATGAGTAGATCAGAAAGGTGTTTGTACATAACTTTTGAAATTTATTGCACATCAACAGACCAGTGCAGGACAAGATCCTTTAAAATACCAAATCTTTGTAAAAAAAACAAAAAAAACAAAAGTAAACAGTTACACTATATAAAGTGCATTTACATCTATCAAATTAAATTCTCTCAACCTGAGACAACTGGTTTGTTCACAACAGAAGTAAACTTAACAACAAAACCTCTATAGTCTTATTCTTCAAAAATCAAGCCTTTGCTGCTTGGCGGACTTTGCTCCGAGTCCTTTGCTAGTGGACGGCTTACTTTGGTGTCGGTGTTTCTAGCCACTAACTTTGTAGCTGCGTGGGTCGTTGTGAGATGCTTTATTAAATTAGAGTTGCATACAGTGGATGTCGACAAAGTCTTCGCCCGAGGACATAATGTACACATTACATGCACGTTTTTGCAGTAGGATGTCCAGCAATGCCAATATATTCTCATTTTTAAAGCAGTGGTGCCACATTTTCACATATTTACCCACTTACCCCAGATGTAGTCCATCAGTCAAGATATGCTTGGATTCCAAATTTTCTTTCTTTAGTTTAGAAATGTAGCTGTGAGGCTAATGTTGCTATCAAACACCACAACTCAATAGTCACCTAAACAGATCAGTCATATTTTATTAAAAAATATCAGAATGTCTCTCAAACCACTCAAACTGCATTCAGACTAGTTGAGGTAGTGTAGTACACAGTATGACTCTGTGAGCTTTAAAGACAGCCATAATAGTCAACAAAAGTTTTTGTAAAATTGCATCATTCACAGCAAGGCCTACTGTGTTTAATTCCATGTTAACTATTCTGTGAAACCTTCATTAAGATCTGGATGAAGTTTGAGATAAGTTTAGATTAGATTAACTTCTTGCACACAACAAAATTTGACCTCCGTATTTAACTGACACACTAGTGAACACAGCAGGCTGAGAGAACATGTGCCCGAAGCTGTAGGCTGCCCTAATCACGGTGCCCGGTGAGCAGTTGGGGGTTAGGTGCCTTGCACAAGGGCACTCCTGTCATGACCTGTTCAGGGATCGAACCAGTGACTTTCCGGTCAAAAGACCAGATTCCTGACCACCAGACCACGGCTACCCACTTTGGTGATGGATTCTTACAGAAATTACTGGCTTACTTAGGTGACTACTGAATTCTAGTGTTTGTTAGTAACATTAGCCTCACAGCTGCAGTGTGAACTAAAGAAGCAAAACGCAGACTCCAAAAATGGCTTGACTGATTGACTACATCTGACTTAAGCAGATAATTGTGTGAACTGTGTGAACCATTCCTTTAAACAGCCCCTGCTTGCTGTGCTCCACCATTTATCTCAGACACTTAAACTCAGCCAGAGCTCCAGCAGCGCCAAGACACGTTAGAAACTCTAAACTGAAGCAAGATGTGTTTACAATTTCAGAGTTTGCCTTTTCACTAAAGAAGATGAAATAGCCAGAGTTAAGAGGATTTGAATTTGTTGTGATGCCACAGAAAGCTGTTAGTCTTGAAAGGAGTGGCATAAAGTCACGCCAGCTGTGGTCCTACTCTTGGATCTGTGTGGTCTCCAGAACCTAGTGGAGTAATAGTTACTAAAATAAAATATTAAAAATGTGAATAAAAACGTGTCATGACCTTAGACTGATTACTGACCTCTAAATTTACAGTCTGGTCTGTAAATCTTCCACCTCTCATTCCTCATCCACAGAGCAGGCCACGTGTGACAGTTTGATACATCTTTCATGATGGTGAGACTGGCAAAGGCTAAACAGCGATGAAATTAAAAATGCCCCCAAAGGCTCTAAGGGACTACATATGACATGGGTGAATGACTGCCCACCCAGCCTCATATTCTGTATTACTGATGAGCACATTCAATACATTTGACCAGAACATAACATACTGAGCAATGAATTGACATAGTAGCTATTCAATTAGTCTTGTTATGCAGCTTTTTGTAAATTTTCATCCATTTCTAAGCAATATGTGCACAGTTATACATGTACATTATACATTAAATAGAATATCATTAAGTTCATCTTTGGTCAGAATTTAATTCAAAACGGTAACTAATTTCATATCCATTACACATGAAGTGACATTTTAAGTCATTTTTGTTTGATTTACTGTTGATCAATTTGGCGTATATCTCATAAAAATCTGAGATTCAGAATCTCAAAATATTAGAATATTTCATTTAGAATTTCAGTAAATTATCACGGGTAGCAGACCATTTGGTTAGTAGTCTTGGCACTGTAGGCAGGTGTTAAGTCCTGCTGGAAAAAGGAATTGGTCTCTACATAAAGCTTGTCAACAGATGGAAGCATTAAATGCTCTACAATGTTTTGGTAGATGGCTGCACTGACTTTGGACTGACCAACACCAGCAGATGACATGGCACAAACCATCACAGACTGCAGAAACTTCACACTGGACTTCAGACACCTTTCATGTTGGGGGCCAGAAGGAGACAAATATGTGCAGTCACGAGCCAGACTCATAGCCCTATAGTAGTACTATATTTATTTATTTTTTTGTTATGGTACATTTGTCAAGTAGTCCAAAAACCAACATTCCACCAGCTCTGAAAATTTACTCACAACTAACTGCATTTTTAAGGCCAATTTTGCATAAAACGTGCAAACCTGGCAACCCTGACGTCCCCATGCTGGGCTGTGAATTGAGCTAGCTCGTAGCCTTTGTAGCATTTTTTGCACTTGGTTATCACAAAAACTGGTTTTGTTGAGCTGACAAGCTGCCGCTAGTTGTTTTACCTTCTGTTCTTGTTCAACACCAGAGCCTGACCTGAAAGAGTTATGTTTTATTTCATAATGTCTCAACATTATACTCCTTCATTACAGCAACTGTTTCATGACAAATTAAACAAACACACTTCCCTCCGAACTAATGTTTTTAGTTTTAACTTATTAGTGAAAAAATATTCGTTTTCCCAACCTGCCTGAAATCGGTCTATTTTTCATTTCTTTGGAACCACCACGCCTACCCAAAAAAAGCTCGGGAATGTAGTAGTAACGTAACGTTGGAATTAACGTTCAGCGTCAATGGAGAAAGGAGACGTGGACCCGGACCGTTGTAGAATGGTGTTTGGTAGAGTGGACGTGACAGCGACACCCAGTGTTCAAACTAGGAATCTCGTTTTGTTTTACAACCTGCTTAATAGTGGGCCAACTTTCATTTTATGTCTAATAATTTTTTTCGCCCAGGTAAGACACTTCTGACGCTGTCTCTGGTACAGAAATGGCTTAATGTTGCAGTCTGACAAATACTAAATGTTTATATTGTCTGAATAGTAATTTACTCAAATCTACTCACAATACTGCTTCTTGCTTGATGAACAGCGAGTTCTTATCAGCCTTGCATTATGGATACATATATAGTACAAATTATAGATACAGGAAAAAGACTATTTTTAAAAATCCCAAAGGTAGATTTCCAGTTGTATTATTAGTGAATAATTCCATTTAAAGTTGAAGGGTGAAAACTACGACCCTGATAAGAATTAAGCAGGTGTGATAATGGATGGGTGACCGGGCTTTTGCAGCTTATGCTCTCAAACTGTGGAATCATCTCCCTATTAACATCAGACTCTCAGCATTGGTTCATGTTTTTAAGAAATGTTAATTTTTACTCTCTTACTTTTAGTACTGTATGAACTTTGATGATTATGTAGACTTTTTGATACCTTGATTCTTTTCTTTTTTTTGATTATTTATTTTCTCTGTAAAGCACTTTGTGAGATGCTCTGAAAAAGTGCTATAAAAATAAAGACTACTTACTTACTTAACTACCATTTACTCAGTTCCATACACTTAAGTTAAAAAAAACAACAGTTATTATATTAATATGATATATACTGTAGTGCATTTGTGAAGAATCTACTTTTTCTGGTCCAATTTTAGTCTAAAATAGAACATTAAAGAGCTGAACACGTTTTAGTTTCTGTGCTGATAGATGGATGCACTGAAATGGGAACATTTTAGATCTGTTTTGTGTACTTATTTCAGTGAAGAAAATGTCCAACAGCAATGACTGATAACACTAATACAATACCAAAGAACACAAAGGCTAGCATTCTGATACCCATACTAAGACCAATACTTTTTTTAAAAAAGTCAGATTTTTTTGTATGGTTACAATGAAAACCAGAAAATGTGGACCTCAAAAAAGTATCATTGCTGATATTTAGGCCAGCATTCCTATTTCAGTACAGATCTGTCCATCTCTAATGTTCAATACATTATTTCAGTGCTCCACCTTGTGGCAGAGCAGGTGCTTTGCAAGTTTTTACATGAGCTTCAAACTGTTGGTCAGAATATTATGACCATCTAGCTAACAGTGGGAATACTAGCTCAGAGTGTTCATTCAGTGGTGATCCCTGACACTTTCTTTGTTGCTCCTGTAAAATTATAGGGGTATATTGGTGCATTGACAGGGACAGTCGTATCCTGGTGGTCAGGGTTCTGGTTTTGTGATCAGAAGGTCACTGGTTCAATTCCCAGGCAGGTCATGACTGAAGTGCCCTTGAGCAAGGCACTTAACCCCAAACTGCTCTCTGGGCGCTGTGGATAGGGCTGCCCACAGCTTCGGGCACATGTTCTCACAGCCTAGTGTGTTCGATAGTTTGTGTTTGTGTGTGTGTTTCATGGATGGGTTACATGCTGAGATCAAAATTACAGTACAGT
The DNA here is from genome assembly GCA_036984385.1 of Crenuchus spilurus. NCBI lineage: Eukaryota > Metazoa > Chordata > Actinopteri > Characiformes > Crenuchidae > Crenuchus > Crenuchus spilurus. The sequence goes on from BRDA01008827.1 coordinate 8,696, forward strand.
AATGATGGATTACTACTGTATGAGCTACTAAAATAACTTTAATGGTGTGTGCAGGGATCTACTCCCAATTTACCTTACAGTGTTCATGTAAATAGCTTTGTGTTTATATTTTCCTGATAGTGTGTTTAACCTGACTTTAATGTGTCAGTGGTTTTTTGTTTTTTCGTGGGGATTGACTATATTGGGTGAACTTTTGGCTGTACTTAGTGGGGATTGGTTATATGGGGCAGGGTTTGGGGTATACAGGTAAGGTTTAAGCTGTTCTTAGTTTGGTATTAACTGTACTGGGTGATGTTTTGGCTGTATTTCATGATGTTTTGGCTGTACTGGGTGATGTTTTTGCTGTACTTGGTGATGATTTGGTTGTACTGGTCATGTTTTGGCTGTACTGGGTGGTGTTTTGGCTGTACTATGTGTTGTTTTGGCTGTAGTGGTGATGTTTTGGCTGTACTGGGTGGTGTTTTGGCTGTATTGGGTGATGTTTTAGTTGTATTTCGTGATATTTTGACTGTACTGGGTGATGTTTTGGCTGTATTTCATGATGTTTTGGCTGTACTGGGTGGTGTTTTGGCTGTACTGGGTGATGTTTTGGCTGTACTGGGTGGTGTTTTGGCTGTATTTCATGATGTTTTGACTGTACTGGGTGATGTTTTGGCTGTATTTCATGATGTTTTGGCTGTACTGGGTGATGTTTTGGCTGTACTGGGTGGTGTTTTGGCTGTACTGTGTGATGTTTTGGCTGTATTTCATGATGTTTTGACTGTACTGGGTGATGTTTTGGCTGTATTTCATGATGTTTTGGCTGTACTGGGTGATGTTTTGGTTGTACTGGTCATGTTTTGTCTGTACTGGGTGATGTTTTGGCTGTATTTAATGGGTTTTTGGCATTACTGCATGACGTTTTGGTTGTACTAGGTGGGGAGTGGTTATATTGGTTGAGGCTTTGACTGTATTGGTTGGGGTTTTGGCTGTACTGAATAGGTTTTTTTTGCATTACTGGGTGAAGTCTTGGCAGTACTGGGTGGGGAGTGGCTGTATTGGTTGAGGCTTTGACTGTACTGGGCAGTGGATAATATCTATCCTGGTACAAATGTGATAGTCCATTACCTCAGGGAGCACATATGCACACATACATGCACACACCAGACTAGTGTCTGATCTTGTCTTTGTGGTGGTGTTTCCATGCATGTTTGTATTTTAATACTGTTATGAGTCTAATCTTTTGGCTGCTTTATTAGTTGTAAACTTCAAAAAGATCAAAAAGTTAGATCCAGTGGATATTTGGTCCCCAGAAAGAATTAAAAACACATGAGTAGACACACACAAAACCACCTGCATGTGATCACGTAGTCAAAGTCAAGGCTGGTTGGTTGTACAAGCTTAAAGGTACACACAGATCTTCCGCTACAGTGACCCAGCTCTCCTTCCACCTGCTGTCTGCCCACTGCTCTTACAGCCTGCTCTGCACTGGACCAAATATAAACTTCATCATACTTGGCATTGGGACGGACTGCAGTGGGGAGGAGCCTGCTGGCCGACAGCAGGACAGACTGAAGGACAAACAAGCAGAGGAGAAAGAGAAAGTGGACCAGAAGTCAGTCGCTAAACAACAAACCTATCCCATCTGTCAGTGTGAAAGTGTGAGTACATATCAAGTGCAACTTTCTTTTGTTTATAACTCTAGTGCTTCCTAATATTTCACAGGAACCTAATAATGCAAACATTCGTTCATTATGCAACACATGACCCACAGTTTGTTTCTATTCTATAGGGAAGTAATTAAATTACTATGATTAATATTATTAATAATTATTAATGGATTAATATTTTGTCTTTGAAGGGTCTGAAGTAACTGAAGGACAGTGTTGAATAGACAGGCCTTTGGGCCCATCATGAAACATGATATTTCACTGCAACATTTACTTATCAGCAGTCAAAACAATTACATTAACCAATTTGATAATTTGAATAAATGAAGTCATAAGAGGAGAACTAACCATACAGACCTCAGGGAAGCAATTAGTGAATACAAAATGTTAGGTTATAATTTATAACCTGTACTTGAATGTCAGCCACCTCTTGTACTGTTTTGATGAATGTACAACAGTACAGACATGTCAGTGTCCTTTCTCTCTCACCACTACACTGCACAACTTTATTCTCAGCAATGATCAACTGGAGCTGTGTTTTACATACTGCTATATGCTTAAGCTGGAGGAACAGTACTGCATCTGTAAAAACTTTGAATATTACCAAAAAGGTTGTGTGTGTTCATAATTTAATTTTTAAATATGATATTTTATAATAATTCCTCAAAACTTTAAATGAAATGTTCTAATAATCCGAGTCTGGATTTCTGATTATCATGAGCTACAAGTCATACTGGCCAACATTACAACAAAAAAGGCTTGAAATATCACTTTAGCAAGTGCAGTAGTAATAGTAGTTGTAATAGTAATTGTATTAGTAGTAATAGCAACAGTAGTAGCATTAGTAGTAGTGACAAAAGTAGCAGTAGAAGTAGTACTAGTAGTGATAGTAGTAGTAGAATTGTAGTGATAGTAGTAGAGCAGCAGTTATAGTAGTAGTAGAATAGTAGTGATAGTACTAGGAGAGCAGTAGTGATAGTAGTAGCAGAGTACTAGTGATAGTAGTAGTAGAATAATAATGATAGTAGTAGAGCAGTAGTGATAGTCATAGTAGAGCAGTAGTGATAGTAGTAGTAGAGTAGTAGTGATAGTAGTAGTAGAGTAGTAGTGATAGTAGTAGTAGTAGTAGAGTAGTAGTGATAGTAGTAGTAGAATATTAGTGATCGTAGTAGTAGAGCAGTAGTGATAGTAGTAGTAGAATAGTAATGATAGTAGTAGTAGAGTAGTAGTGATAGTACTAGTAGAATAGTAGTGATAGTAGTAGTAGAGTAGAAGTGATAGTAGTAGTAGAGCAGTAATGATAGTAATAGTAGAATAGTAGTGGTAGTAGTAGTAGAGCAGGAGTGATAGTAGTAGTAGAATAATAGTGATAGTAGTAGTAGAGTAGAAGTGATAGTAGTAGTAGAGCAGTAATGATAGTAATAGTAGAATAGTAGTGGTAGTA
>BRDA01008827.1:11888-37268 GCA_036984385.1 Crenuchus spilurus
GGCGGATGGCACGGTGGATTGTGTTCACTGACAATGCTTTCTGGAAGTAGTCCTGAGCCCATTCTGTTATTTCCTTGACAGTGGCATTCCTGTTTAAGGTGCAGTGATGTTTAAGGGCCCAGAGATCACGAGCATCCAGTAGAGTTTTACGGCCTTGACCCTTACGTACAGCGATTGTTCCAGATTCTCTGAATCTTTTGATCATGTTATGCACGGTTGATGATGATAACTTAAAAGTCTTTGCTATTTTACGCTGGTAACACCATTCTTGTATTGCTGCACTATCTTTCTGTGCAACAATGGTGGAATTGGTGATCCTCTTACCATCTTGGCTTCAGAAAGACACTGACACTCTGAGAAGCTCTTTTTATACCCAATCATGTTGTCAATTGACCTAATTAGTAATTGGTCTTCCAGCTGTTCGTTATATGCTCATTTTCCTTTTTCCAGACACTTATTGGTACTTGTCCCAATTTTTTTGGGATTTGTTGACACTGTGAAATTTTGAATCAACATATTTCTCCTTTAAAATGTTACATTTACTCAGATTAAACTTTTGATCTGTCATCTATGTTCTATTATGAATAAAATATTGACATTTGCCATCTCCACATCATTGCATTCAGTTTTTATTCACAATTTGTTTAGTGTCCCAACTTTTTTGGAATCCGGTTTGTACATTGACTAGTCTGTGGGAACAGTGTGGACTCGGCTTGAGCAGGATCGGAGAAGCATTGTTTTGATATTAGAGAAGTTTTGACAGAAACAACTGTGCTATTTTGGTGACTATTGAGTTTTAGCATCTCTTATGTAGCTTCAAAGCTCCAGGTGTAATGTTCTTGACTAACTGACTTCATTTCTTTAACAAGGTAAAATGTCATATTTATTCTAATAAAATTATATTATTATTTTTGTCTTTAATTAAATAATACACTAATATTATTTCTGAATGCAGTGTCTGGCCATATAATGTAATCTTTGCAGAATAAGTGTCAAATTTTATCAACACAATGTGATACCAAGGTACGTAACACATAATGCATTGTAAGTTACATTGTAGTGCTAACATGAATGTTTTCCAATTGATCTGAATGACACAGCAAAGACCTGGAAGATGCTGTCTTACTTTGTGGCCTTGCCTGGTGTTGCTGTGTGCATGGTCAACGCTTACCTGAAGATGACTCATTCCCATGGGCCACCGGAGTTCATTCCATACCCACACCTGCGCATTCGCACCAAGGTAAACCCAAGCTTCACTCGCTCTGTGTGGGGCATCAAGGGACCTAAAGAACACAGTATACATTACTGCACAAACCACAACAACTTTAGAATCACGCTTTTTCTAGTAGGAAAATAATTTAGTACAGATGTACAAGTATCTAGTGTCAAAAATTAAAAAATTAAGAATATCACAAAGTTCAGAACTTAATCTAAAAAGCTAAACTGTTGTTTAAAACTCATGAAAGTCAAAAATCCAGGGTCTCAAATTATTAAAATATTAAAATTAGAGTTTAATTAAACTACTATTCAAAAAGTATCAACATTAAAACTAAAAAGTGTCCTAAAAATGTGTCCCTTTGTGTCTAAAGAATATAAATATAAACATACAGTTTGAATAGTAATTTACAGTAAATTAAATATTCTTCATGAGCTATAGGACATACTGATCACAACAGTATACAGAAAAAGGCTTGAAATGGTCACTTAATGATTATAAAATGACAGTTTGCATTTGAGAAATGAATTATATACATAAATAAGCTTTTTTGCAATATTCTCATTCTGATGTGGCCCTGTACACCTACACTACTCACAAAATGTTAGGGATATTTGGCTTTCGGGTGAAATTTATAGAAAACGTAAGAAGTTCACACTACAGTGGTATTATATGATAAAAGTAGGACATAAGCAGAATCATGCATTGGTGGTTTTCTCATCTCAAACATTTTACTGAAACAAAAGCCAACAACAGTGGTGGGTAAACCCCAACAAAAAATGTCATTGTCTCAGTAACGTGTCATGTGTCCTTGAGCATCAATTACAGCTTGACAACAACGTCTCATTCTGTTCACAAGTCGACTTATTGTCTGCTGAGACATGGCATCCCACTCTTCTTGAAGGGTGGCTTTTGGGTCATTGAGGTTCTGGGATACAGTTACGAGCCTCTACATGGCGACTCCGCTGATCCCATAGGTTTTCTATGAGATTCAGGTCTGGAGAAAGTGCAGGTCACTCCATTTGAGGTACCCCAGTCTCCAGCAGCTGTTCCCTAATGATGCGACCTTGATGAGCTGGAGCATTGTCATCCATGAAAATTAAATAAGGCCTGTGTTGTACATGTAGAGGCACAATGACTGGATAAAATGATGTTATTCAAGTAGTATGGGCTTGTCACTGTACTATTCACAAAGTGTAGAGCAGTTGTGTATAGATTACACACACCTGGCCACACTGTAACACCACCACCACACTGTTACAACAGTGGCTGATGCAGAGTGCTCTCCGTCACGTCTCCAACATCATTTCTACTCAGTGTGAATCAATATTCATCAGTGAACAGCACTGAGGCCCACTGGTCCCTTGTCCAGTGTAAATGCTCCTTGGCCAATGTATGACATTGACACCTGTGTCTGGTAGGGTGGTCAGGTACCTTTGCAGGTCATCTAGCACATAGACCAGATGATGTAAATGGTTTTGAATGATCTGACGTGACACTTGGGTCCCTTTACCTCCCTTAAATGTGCCTGGAATTGGGTGGCATTCATCATCAGGTTCCACAGGGAACTGTTCACAATGAAGCGGGAATCAGTGTGGGATGTGGCCAAAGGATGTTCACTTCTGTGCCTTTCTGTGACTCTTCCAGTCTCTCTGTTACGACCTGCTGATGACACTTAGTAACACTCTAAGCTCAGTGCTCACTTCTGTCTGAAAACATCCTGTTTGAGGCCTCACAATGGTGAGGTACTGTTGATCAATTGTTAGGTGTCGTCTTGGTGTCATGATGTCAAAATGTGAACAGCATGATGAGGAGGAGTTTATGTACCAATTCGAATTGAAGCAGGACATTTATTGGTGGATTCATGGATCAAACAGCTGTTGTGAATTTTGTTGTTAAGCTCCTTGTTAGAGAACATCATGTTGTGCAAAAAGTACTGAAACACTGAACAGTTGGACATTCAAAAATTTAGTGAAGGTCACATTAAGTTCACCTGTAAAGGTTAGAGCGCATTTTAGGTTCATCCTGAAATTTCACCCAAAAGCCAAATATCCCTAAAGTTTTGTGAGGTGTGTAAGTTCAAAAAATATCTAAATGTATAGCAACCCAGGTACAAATAGAATAAGGTCCTTCAAGGTGCCCCACCCTGCTGAATCTATTTATTTAAAACAGGACACCTCGGTGACTACGACCCCTCACATAAACATGACTATATACTACTGTAACCAACACTGAATGAAAAGACTAAAAAGCATTCTTTAACTTTTTAAGTCACTCCAACCTTTTGAAGAGTATTTTCACTGCCTGAAATGGTTTGTATTTACATAGAAAGGAGAGGTCAGATCTTTACACTTAACAGGCACTACAGAAACATGGTTAGGCTGTATTGATTCATGTGTACAACCCAGTGATTTAAGAACCTCTCATTTCTTTCAGCCCTGGCCATGGGGTGATGGAAATCACTCTTTTTTCCACAACAGTCACACCAACCCTCTGCCGACAGGTTATGAGGGCTCTCACCGCTGAGCACAGCATCCCCTGGTGTACAAGTGTAGCTGTGCACCCTAAAAACCATCCGTCTGCTCTCTCCCAGCCAACTGCTCAGCAGCCCAGCATCTGAATATAGAGACGAGTCAGCATTGACGTAAATAAACCACTTATTTTTGTTAACAATAAATAATCAATATAATTTCCTACCTGGTATGTGTCCGTTTGATTCTCTTGCAGTAATTTACATGATTTATCAACACAACTTACTACAAACAGGCTGATAAATAAAAGGACACATATAACTGAAGTGCAGATGCTTTTTATTCAGGGACAAAAATGCCTTGATTTTGGCCTTTGAGATTTTTTGCATATACAGCACATTATGGCAACCAATCACAAGATGGCACCCTAACATTAAATCAACTGATTTCAGTCTATTTCTGACACTTAATACATTCTGTTTCTTGGTTTGTTTACAAAATAGTAAATGAAAATAGAACATAAACATACTCTATCCTTTTTTAATGCACATAATACACTGTACAAACTACTTCAGTGTATATATATTTATATATAGTACAACACATCACTGAGTTAATAAAGCATCTTCTAACTGCAGCATCAATATCATATTCATTAGGCCCATGTGGCAAAATTATTTTTTGGGAGAAAAAAATGAGACCAACAAGAGTGGCTCATTCACTATTAATATACAAAATCAAAGTCATTAGCAATAATAATAATAATAATAATAAAACAAAAACCTTTCATAGCTATTCTACACACAAGGAAAAAACATGGTCCAAATTGTAAAAAAAATAAAAAATAAAACTCCTTTAAATTTGTAATCACAGATCATCTTCCAAGTTCCCATTTAAGCTTTCAACTTGTCCATTAACACCTCGCCAATGATCCCGAAGCTCTCTCTCGCTGTTCTCTCCTCACATCCTCTGCTGCTGCATGTGGATTTACAAACGTTCATCAAAAGATCAGATTCTGACATCACATAATTTTTTCCACTTTAAATGTTGAAAGCCTTTGATGGAGAATAACACAAAATACCAATGAATGCTAAATATATAGTATCTCATCAGATTTATTGTTGCTGTTGGTTGTATAAATACATTGCAAGTCAATCATGATGATGCACTTGGCTGCTATAAAAACCTGCTTTTCGGACTTCCTGTATTGATGCTCAAATTCCTGGAAATTCAGCACTGGAGTGCTTATCAGAAAGCTTTCTGATTGGCGTGTATGTGGAAAAAATATATGGTAAGCTAGCTTCCATTGTAATTCCAGACTGAAGAGATGTGCAAGTCATCAAAAAGCTTTTCCAAACAGCATGTTCTTAAACAAATACAAGGAAAGGGAGTCCATTCCACTGTGAACAGACATTCCAGTGAAAATGCCAATGATCCCAGTGCCACATTAGCAGCATTAGCTTAGTGCTGCACTTGCAAGTTTAAGCAGGTCCTGGCGGAGGCTCTCCGTGCTTTCCGCCTCTCTGGTCAATCTAAGGAAGCAGTCAGCAGACAGGGAAGGAGGCAAGGGGCAATTCTGGACCTCCAGAGGACGAAGCAATATCGAGAGACAAGCCCTGCCTAGCCTGGAGTAGGAGAAACGCTGAGAAAAAGAATATGCCTGTGGAAGGAGGGAGCGCAGGCACCCTATCTCTGCATCCTCATCTACTGGGACAGTGTTTATGTCCTCCTCCGGAAGTTTAGAGTTTTGATTGGACACTGCTTTTTGCCCTGATGGCTGAGAATTGATTCTGGTCTTGGACATTGGTTGGAGGAGATCTTTGCTTGTGGTCCCCAGGTCAGGTTGTGTTTTCTTAGCCATGTCGTCAGAAACACTTGTTTTGCGTGGCCTGCCTGGAGCAGATGAAGCTACAGAAGAAATGAAGGACATGCATAAATTCTCAGCAGCCTTCTGCAACCCAGGCACTAAAAACCTACTGGCCCCTATCATCACCTCAGCCAATGGGCTATTATGAAAGGTCCTGTGCTCTCTCAGATCTCCAGATATCAAGGATGTTAAAACAGGACAATGTCCAAATCCACTGTCCTCTGTTCTCTGCTCCACATCAGGGTCCATGCTGGTCATTCGGCAACCATGAAGATAGTGAAGCACAGGCAGCAGCATCCCTCTACTCACATCTCTGATGGGAATGGAATCAGACTTGCAGGCTTCACCAAATCCGCCCCTCAGCAAAGCACGAAAGTATTCCGAACAAACCTCCTCCACGCCATCATCCCCAGCAACCATCTCTCGATTAGCTGTAAGCAGAGTTCCATCATCCAAGAGAAAGCTGAGGTTGTGGGCAGCTGCTTGGTAAAGACAAGAGCAGGAAGCATGTGGATTCTGTACAAGACTGGAATTGCTTTCCATACTTGCAGGACTCTTGACTGGAGTCTCCACTGTAGCACGCAATCCACTCTTTCTTCTACCCAGTTCTACTTTGGAACAGGCCAATATACTAGAGAGACAGCCAATCAGAAGGGAGATGTACAGGGAATGTAGTTTGGAGATGGATACTTTTTCAGGTGGACACACCCAAGCCGAGAGGAATGTTCTACATTTATCACAGTGGTCACTTTCATCATTGCCTCCATCCATACAGTCGAGGGGTTCAAGAGCAAATGTCAAGCCTCCACTATCCAAGAGAAGCTTCTTCAAAAGAACTCGGTTACTGCAAAAAGGAAATAATAAATGCATCATTAATTTATGAGGAAAACTACATGGTCATATCGGAATATTATGGCCATGTCTAGTTTGTAATGAACTCGGCCCTGGACGACAGATGCCATGTGACAGGGTTTTAGTTGTAGCAGAGTGCAAACGATCATAATGGGCAAAGGACGTTATTTGACTGATATCCAAAAGGGCATGAAAATTGGGTATCAGATGAGTGGTGGTAGCATCTTGGAAAACTAACTTGGTGGGATGTTACAGAGCTGCTGTAGTGAAGGGGTACAGAGACTGGGCTTCTCATACATCAAGTGTCTACCAACAGCATAACAGATACTCAACAGACCATTGATGTCAGAGGGGAACGACGACTCCAACAAGTGGTACAGAACAATCAACCTGAGGACCCGTTAATCTCTATAATGAACACAGGTACAAGAAGGTGTCGGAGATTACATCACATAGCATCACTGACGTTCAGGGTCGTGTTGATTCCAAACCAGGTGTTGTCATTAAATTCTGATGTGATTGTGTATATTAACCTACTTTCAATACTGAGAGGCTCAGCAATGTAAGGTTTAACAGTTTCTGCTCTAAATAATTCAAATAACTGGCTAATGTCCCAGATTCCAAGAAGCAAATACCCCCCCATCCCCACCCACCATCTCCCCAAAACCAAGCTTAAAGAACTCTGCATTACAGAGAGATTACATCAACATCACACACAAGCATCAGACACCTGTGCATACCTGGTTATGAATGGCAGAGAGAGGACACAGTACAGCTTGTCAGATTCTGAACCAGACAGAATGATATGTGAGACAACTCCAGAGCCAAATCCAGTCTCACTCTGAACACGCACATTGCTTAGTAGCCCCTGACCTACAAAGAAAGGAAACATGAGTAACGTTATTATTTAGACATTATGTCAGTTGTTCTGCTCATTTCATTCAATGTGTATGGACAGCATGCACATCAGCCGTTTCTCAGGTCTTGCTCTGACTAAAGATGATCACAAATCATTAAACAACACAAGATACTTGAATTTTTGTGCCAGGAATTTCATCGAGTCACTCAAAAGTTAACTCATGTGAAAGACTGATGGTCATTTTCTGTAAATAATTGTGCCAAATGTCAATATTGTAATTTAGCTTCAATAGAAATTTACTGAAATTTTACATTCTAGATTTCTGATTTTTTATATAATTTTTTTGCCTGTTTTCCCAATGTAGTAGTAGCCAATTAGCCCATCCCATCTGTTAGGACTCTGCTCATCACTTTTACAATGTCCCTGACTCTAGGAGGGTGAAGGCAAGCACACGCCCCTTCTGTTGTGTGTGATGCCAGCCACCGCCTCTTTTTGAACTACCACTGATACACCATCACTGGGGAGCCAAAGTGCTCAGAGGAAAGTGCAGCATTACCAGCTCCGAATGGACCAATCAGTAGACGCCTGAGCCAGCAGACATTGCAATATGCGAGTGATAAGGGGAGAGAGCGCCATCTACCCGCCCAGAGAGAGCACTGCCAATTTTTTGCTCTCTTGGGCATCGGTTGTTGATGGCAAACACCATGATCGGGATTTAAACTCCCGATCCTTAGATTTCTGATTTCTATGAGTTATAAGCTGTATTGTCCAACAATAAAAGAAAATGGTTTTGAAATGATACTTTTTGTTAAAAATATAACATATGACAGTCTATCTTTTTGAATTATATTATAAAAAAGGAAGTAGAATCAGTCCACACTGCATAATTTCAGTGTGAAAGAGGCGGGGCTAAACTCCTATAGATTAAACAGGTGGGTAAATATAAATACATTCTTTATATAAATATAAAGAATTTGGAATGGGTGGGTCTTCTTTCCTAATTTCCATACATGGGCTGTGGGGAGTGAACAGGAAGATCTGAAACTTTAAAAATGTTTACAATCTACATCAAGCTCTGTAAATGTGCCCTTTAATAAATGACGATCCAAATAAATACTTATTTGTTATTCATATGCATCAGAAAGGTGGAAGACCAACCTAATTGTCTGATTTTGGCCTTCACTCGATCAGACTGCCTGTCATTCTTCCTTCCCTCTCGACCTTTCTCCTCCTCTCCAAGGCACAGCCTGTGTCTGATGAGCGCCACGGCTCCACTTCGAATCAGAGCCTGCAGGCAGTTTGGGTTACAGCTAAGCCTGCTCAGCATGCGAAAACAGCGGCCACTGGGGTCCTGATGCTGGGTCAGGTAGTACAGCAATCCGGAGAAAACCGGGGCATTAATGAGTGCTCCAGTAGGGTCTGTGGCATGGGAGAAACGGGACAGAAGAAGGAGAATAGGGGACTCGGGGGCCCACGGCTCAGGGTGGTACGGGTGCTGATAGACTGGTGTCTTTGGCATTGCGGGGGGAGCTTCCAAAGAGACCAGACTGGAGGTTGTAGATGATACAGAAAAAGAAGAGGAGGAAGAGGATGATGAACAGGTGCGGGGTCTCTTCCTGGGAGGGGAAGAAACTTTAATGGGAGAGATGGGTGTGACCAGAGGTTTGGTTTGTGGAGTTGAGGTGCAAGTGGGCAATAAAGAAGGAGAAGTAGGCGAGGTTTTGTTCAGTGCACTGTGTGGAGTTACTTGCACAGGAGAAGCGGAGGCAGAAAGCCGGCAGGGTTTGGGCCTGGGAGACAACACTGGCTTCAGTAAAGCTGGAGAGGGCACGTCAGAAAGAGGGGCAACCGATGAAGATGACGATGACGTTGATGACGATGGAGAGCAGGAGGGATGAGGTGTACTGGATTCTCCATCCACTGCACAAGGAGATTCCATCAGCTCCCCTTCTGAAGAGATCAAACCCTCAGACACCAGCCAGGACCTAAAACAGAAGCACATCATATAACTTACATGATTGGCTAAAAGGAGCGATTGCATTTGGGTGCCAAAGGTCACAGTGTGAAGGAAGTAGCTGAATTTGCAGGTGTATTGACGTCATACAGGTCTAGCAGAAGTGGAAAAATCCCAGTGTACAGGAACCTCTCCTCAGAATTGTGGCAGAAACATGAAACTGATGGACAGTTGGCGGCCAAATGCGATCACTCCTTTTTGCTAATCATCAACATCAGCTTTGCAAACAACTTCCCACACATTGAACGAGACATTCACTGCACTGTACCAGCTCTTCTCAATCTATGAATCCCATCACACACCTACAAGTATTAATAGCCCTCATCATCTGCAGGAGCCTGTAGTTACTACCACCTGGTCACAGCATCCAGCTACTTGAATTTTTGTCATTTTAAAATGAAGACTGTTGATTTCTAAGGGCTTTCTTTTTTTTTTACAATTTTGGCCACACAGCTCAAGTTCTAAACTAAAGAGACAAAATCTGGGCTACAAATATGTCTAAGTTGAACAAACAGCTAAGTAAAGTGGTACCTTAGGATACAAGCAGACAACATACACATTTTTTAAGATACGAGCTGTGACTCCGTCCGTATTTTTGTTCGAGATCCGAGGGAAGTTTCAAGATATGAGTGGCTGCTGCTAGTTAGCGCGTTGGCACAAAGGTCCAGTATGGGCAGCACAACACCTGCATCTCATTCTTTCTCACGTGTTACCCTCAGAATCAAGTCCAATCTCGTGTGCTGCACTCCTTCTTGCATACTTTTTGGAAAATAAATTGATAGTAAAAGTGTTTTAAACACAAACCTATTTAATTTTAATTACATACATACAGTAATTATGTAAAAAATTTGATTGTAAAAATGCTTTAAACTCTTAAATCTAGATCATTTTAATAACATACATACAGTACAGTAAACCCCCAGTATTAGCAGGGTTTAGGCACCAGAACCTACCACGAATAGGGCAAATACTTGTAACCCCCCTAAAAATGTTTATAAGTGTCAGGACTTCTATGGAGAGCGGACAGGCTGCGAACTCCACTTCCCAGCAGCCCTCTCGTAAGAGGCGCACGCACTCCACCAATCAGGGGAGAGTCCGAAGGTCATCACTCTCACCAGTTTGCTGAGGCTCTATTTAAACCTGGTCTTTTGTCTGTCCTACGCGAAGTATTACCACCTCTGATGGTTAAATCCAACCATATGCCTTAAACTGTCATCCTTAACACTTCAGAAACACGTAAAGACAGAAAATAAAGTTTTCTCTCTCTATCTCTCTCTTTCGCTCGCTCTCTTGCTCTCTCTCACTCTCTTGCTTTTGCTCTCGATCTCACTCTCTGTCACTCTCTCTCACTCTCTGTCACACTCTCGCTCTCTCTCACGCTCTCGCGCTCTCTCACGCTCTCACGCTCTCTCACGCTCTCTCACGCTCTCGCTCGCTCTCTCGCACTCCGAGAGCCACTTACACATTGTGCTGGAAGCCTGAGAAGAAGCTGGGCATTTAGGGGGCATTTTAGGGGTAAAAGAAAAGCAAAACTAGTCAGGTCTACGGCTCTCACGAAAGTGGCTGTGTGTTGTGCGGATGAGCCAATGAGAGCTGGCCTTCTGAACGCCAGCCAATAGCGTTTGAGTATTGGAGCATGCATGCACCCAACTGCTGTACAGTACATATGTTCTACAGAACAAACCGAAAATTTGTGGGTTTTCCGCGAATAACAAGTAGATTTGTTCTAGAGAAAATTCCGTGAATAGGTGAATCCACAAATGCTGAACCGCGAATAGGCGGGGGTTCACTGTAATTATGTTAAATACTGCTAATATTATTTTGTGCAGACCCATGATCCGCGAATACGCGTGCCGGCCCTGAACATAGATGTGGAGACTTGCTGCTGCTTCTGAGTGAAAATTGTTTTGTACTGAACTGGAAAGAATGAACAATGGCCTTCCATTCTAAAGCCAGTTGCTGAATTTCTTGGCAGCAGTCGGATGCTGAAGTGACATGGAAGAAGAGAGATTTTACTGTACAGCGCGCACTACGCATCTACATAGTACCGCGCGCATCGAATTCCCCGCAAATTTAAAATGCTACAGCGAGAATTCCCCCAAAATTATTTTACACTAATATTTAATGTAATCTAAATATTTTGTTGTTTCTTTTAATAAAGCGTATATGTGTGTTTCTTAATTCAAAACGTCTTTTTGTCCATAATTTAGGATGGTTTGGGGATGTTTCACAGGGCTGGAACAGATTAAATCTATTTCATTTATTTTAAATGGGAGAACTTAGTTTGATATACGAGTTGACTGACTTACGAGCTTTGTTACAGAAAAATTAAACTCGTATCTCAAGGCACCACTGTAGCTGCATAAATATTGTTGAGCGAACCATTCCATGTCAAGTAGACTTGCATATGCCAATCTGACTGGAAATTGTACATTTTGCCAGGAACTACACAAGCGCATAAAAGCACTATTTGAGGTTACTTCATACAATATGTCTGAAATATCTGTGCTCGCAAACACCAGTGTGTTCAACAAAAGTAGAAGACAGAAGAGAAGAGGATGTTGCAGGCTCACCTGAGGCTAAGGAAGCTGGAGGAACCAGGGCCATGCTCCTTCCCCATCTCCTCCCTTCTGCTCCCCTCTTGAGGAGGGAAGTCAAAAGAGTCAAAAAAGGTTGTCATCAGTTCAGAGCTGGAACCTGAGGACAGGCTGTTGTCCATCTTGCCTGCACTGAGCTCCTCTCCTCTAGCTAGTTCCACCAGCCGTTGGACCAAGAGGGGCACCAGGCCAAGCTCCTGCAGCTGCTCCAAAGCAGACTCATCATAGACAAAGTCAACACAAGCCAAAATGGCCAGTCGCGTGAGCGGATGGTATGGATGGGCAGCCAGGAAGCCTATGAGCACCTCCAGTCCGCCGCTTTCTTTCACTTTAGCCCGGTTCACCGCTTCTTTGCAGCACAGACACAGAGCTTTGAAAAAGACGCCTGACTTTAAGGGATCTTTTTTCATTTCTTCTGCAAACTTCGGAATGACACCCAGGGAGCCCACCAGGGGGCGCAGGCAGCCTTGAGCGCACAGGTTAGCCAGAGTTTTTAAAGCTAACTCCTCTAAAGGCTTTTCTCCCTCTCCTGAAGCCAGAAGTCCAAGCTGAGTCAGCGCCCCAGATACGGCCACCTCTCGGGCACACTCGGTACCGCAGCCTCGGGTGAGCTCGTGGAGAGCACGGAGGGAAGCTCGTCTCAGTCCAGATGGGTACTCTGGGGAGATGAAGAGTGCCAGGGCCGACAGGGCTCCCTGAGACAGCAGTGAGAGGCGATTGGCTGGTGTGTCAGACAGGTAGAGCAGGGCACGGGCCGCAGACTGAGCACGCTCCAGTTTGGGGGATGAAGTCACCGGAACTGAGGGAAGAGCAGAAGGAGAGGAAGGAGAGGAAGAAGAGGAAGGTGATGGACATGAGGGAGAGTTGGACAGAGCCAGGCAGAAGATGAGGGCAGGAACACCACCTAAATGACAGCGAGAAAGAAATGGGTCCTGTATGAGATAAGCATGTTAAACATGACAGAACAGAGAAGGGCAATGCATTACATATATTTGATTATACTTAGACGTGTACATGTACTCACTGCCTAATCTCATCCATCAATACACTTGGTGGTCAAAGTTGAACTTTGTTAATGATAATTAAGAATGAACTTATTATTCTACATACATACACACATATACATTATACAGTGGTAACCCTACTTACGAGTTTAATCCGTGCAGGAGCCGAGCTCGTTAGTTGGTTTGCTCGTTAGCTGGATGCATTTTCCCCATAAGAATACATGTAAAACTGATTAATCCGTGTCAGCCGACCAATATATAGTATACTTTAATATGCTAAATAATGTGTTTATATGGGTTTTTAAAAACATAAAAGTGACGACGACGACACTCGTGTAGGCTGGCCGCTAATGAGAGGGAGACCGACGGTGCTCGTGTAGGCTGGCGACTGCATGGTTACACTTATCATATGAAAAGTAAAAGTAAAATGTATCTAACTTTCTTGTTCACTACCTTTTGCTACCTTAGCGTCACTTTCAACAGGCACTTTCACTTTGTATTGACTGACCTCTTCTTCTACGCTAGCATCTAGGACTTGCTACGACCGCAGCGCCCCTAGCAGTTTGGCATAGTTGAAGAAATTTACGCTACTCGTTAGCTGGAATTTTAGTCGTTACCTGGAACAAAAGTATTCCGAGATCTCGACTCGTTACCTGGAATACTCGTTAGTAGGGATGCTCGTAAGTAGGGTTACCACTGTACCTATATAGCGCCTTTATAGACACTCAAGGACGCTTTACAATCAACACACTTCATATACACACACTTCGGTGAGAAGCGGCAGCCAGTCGCACACAGCATACTCTCAACCGGAAGCGACCGTCCACCTGGAGGACTCCATCGAGCACTAGGGGAATCACCCAGAACAGAGTGCCAACCGTATCTGGGCATACATACATACATTCATTCACACCAGGGTAATTTTAGAGTATCCAATCCACCTGATCTCCATGTTTTTGGACTGTGGGAGGAAACCGGAGTCCCCAGAGGAAACCCACGCAGACACGGGGAGAACATGTAAACTCCGCTCAGATGCAGACTCGAACCCAAGACCTCAGCGCTGAGAGGCGAACGTGCTAACCACTAAGCCACCGTGCCGCCCAGTTTAATAACCGGTTTATGACTAATTATTATCTGTAGATCTGTCTGTATTATAAAGTATAATAAATACAGCATTTACAAATACAGCTGTGCAACTGATCTTATAAAAATACCAGATAAAACTGCCTCCAAAAACAGCACTTAAGGCTAAATTAGATGATCATTATAATATGACGCCTACAGACCTGCAGAGTGAACCTGAGCAGAACCCTCTGGATCCATGGCGAGATTTCCTAAAGCTCGTGCGGCTCGATTCTCCACCGTCTCCACTGATGCATGTCTCTTAAGGATCTCCACTGCAAACATTAAGCAGTGAGACAGTATGAACAAACAGGACGTGTTACAACAAACGTCATTTAGAAACCACACAGAGTTAAACCTTCATTCTGAACTCCAGAACACAGTGTGCTAGTGCCTTTAAAAATAGAACACTGTAAAAAATGTGTTCATAATTTATTTCAAAAAGGTCAACTGACATTTTATAGTCTGTACATGTAGTCTTTTTACTTGATTTACTGTGATCAGTTTGGCTTAAAATGAATGAAAATCAGAAATCCAGAATCTCAAATGATTAAATTCACAAGTTTGAGTGAATTACTATTGAAATGTTAAAACAAGAAAGGCATGAAATGTCACTTTATGGGTAATTTATATAAAATAAATGACATTTTATCTTTTTTTTTTATTAAATTAAACACAAATGAACTTTTTCCATAATATTCTATTTTTTGGAGATGCACTAATACTTTTTACTAGTGCTGTGAAAACAGAAAGTTACTCACCTACAACAGAAACGCCATCAAGCTTCCTCACCTGAAACATAAGAGGAACGTGACAAAGTAAAGAATCTGAAAATGTACATTAGGATGTGCTGTGACTGTAAGAGGAGGATGTAAGTTAAGTATTGCTAAAGTTCTATGAAAAATATATTCCCTCTCAGATGCCAGCTTCTTTCACAACAGTGTGCTTTTGTCCAAAGCCAGACAGTCATATGTTTAGTCAATATGACAGAACAAGAGTCTCTGGTCAATACATAGGTGTGTTAAATAGATGTGTAACCTCAATAGTGACCAAAATGATCACATACCTCTGCCCGAGTTTCTTTTTCTGTGCAACAGTTGGCCAGGATGCTGAGGGCGAGATCCAGGATCTTCTTTGAGCTGTCAGTCTTACGTAGGATTTCCAGTAGAGGAGGCAATCCACCCTTTGCCTGGTACTGGACAATCCTGTTCCTTCCTCCCTTAATGTGCTGGGTCCGAATGGCCACAAGGGCCCTCCACTGACCAGCTTTCAGTCTCTTGTCAGCCTCTCTACTCGTCTCTCTTCCTGTAATTAGTTTATTGTCTGCCCCGGTCAGTCCACTGCTAGATCTGTCCATTGAGGAGTGTGATTTGGTTAGCTGGGCCAAGCACCATGACAGAGAGGACTCCAAAGATGCGGAAGAGGCCTCTCTAGTACTGGATGTTCCTTTGGGTTGTTTCTTTTCACCTCCTGTTTGTGCTGCCATGGCCATCCTTTGACTTCAACCGCTGAACACCCACCTACCACACCTTCTTACCCCTGATTACCAATCTACCACCCTTTCTTACTCCTGATTATGCACCTATCACCCCCTCCCACCTCAGATAACCCAACTACCACGACCCCTAATCACCCACTTTCCACCCCGTCTTAAACCTTATTACCCACCTACTACCCCTTCTAATCCTGATTACCCAACTACCACACTTCTACAGCAAATAACCCAACTACCACGACTTTGACCCCTAATCACCCACCTTCCACCCCGTCTTTTGCACGTATCACCCGTCCCCTCAAGTTCATCTACCTACCCCCTTTTATTCCTGATCACCCAACTACCACCCTTCCCCAGATAACCTACCTACCTCCGCTTCTACACCTGCCCCGGATCGCCCACCTATCCCACCCCCCCGACCAACCTCCCCTTCTCACCCACCGTTTTTAAGGTTTCTTTTCAACAACTTTTATGAATAAGAAACTGTACATGACGTCAGCTATGCCTATGATGTTACAACAGTGCTGTCGTCACCTTTAAAACCCACAAATTAACTAGAAAGAGGAAAACAAATACTTTGACTCGAAGCGTAAAATAATAAATGAGGCTAAAAACTACAGTTACCAGAGCAGCCGCGAACAAACGTCTGACACCGCAAAGGCTGCTGGGAACTGTAGTTTTGTGACCCTCTCAGCGCGCTCAGTAAATAACACTAGGCCGGAAAGTAGGCCACGCACAAACTAAACCTGCACAGCGACGATTAAGAATTTGCAGTCTGGCTGTATATCGGCATTTAGTCGCAGAATGAGAATGATTGTACAACCGTCTACCTTTTTCACGGCCCATTTCGTACGTTCAAACAAACGCAATCATCTCGGTTTTGCACTGACGCCATCTTTCGCAGAACATCGAAGAGAGAGAGGAAGGGGGAGAACCCGGGCAGCTCGGGCTTACTGCTTTGTGGGTGTTGTAGTCCAGATTAAAGGCCATTGTAGTTGTAATCGAAATTAGAATAAACACACCAGATTTACATATAGTGTATATGCGGGACATTTCGTTTGTTTTTGTAAAAGAGAAATAAAACGTAAGTGTTACTTTGATACAAATATTGTGCTCGTTTGTATGTCTCTCAGGACTGCATTTCCCATCATCCTCTACACGACGCGGTGCTAGTTTATGAAAACAAATCACACGGATCCATGCATGAGGTCAGATTGTTGTTATAGTCATCGATGTTGTGAAAAAACCTCATCGCTAACCGTCTAGCGTTGTTAAAATCCACGATTGCAGCAGTCAGTGAGTATAAAATACATAAAATTCCCCGCAGGAATGGAAGTGATCGAGTCGATAGTTACAGACGGTATTGAAGTAGAAGACTCCACCGCCACGGTCTCCACAATGGAGTCTGAGAGGTCCAAAACAGGTAAAAGTGATCAATGTGATAATGGAGGCCATAAACAACTGAACATATCGATGGCATCGCAACACGGTTTTCTTATTTTCTCCACCCAGTTTGGCATTGAAACAGAAACTTTTCAACATGGACTAAGCTGAAACAACAAAATTTAGGGACAGTTAAATTACAACCGTCATCTACCAGCAGGATTTGAATTTGGACCCTTAATAAATATAAAAAAGTTCAACTTTGGAGGGGACAGTCATTCTTCACTAAGAATATACATATTTTTGCAAAACATCCAACATATGATGAATATTTAATTCATGTTTCTTGTATGCGTCGTATACCACCGTTGCCTCATTTAAGTTTGAATGTAAAATAACACTGATGAATAAGAAGTTAACTGAAAACCACAAATAAACTCACACAAACAAGTTTTAGAGATACTGATCCAGTCTATGAAAATTACCTTATTGCAACACTGCAAGATAGCACAAGAATAGTAAAATATGGCCAAACCAAACATCACAGCAGCACAAAAAATGATAAAATAACACAAAGCTGAGGTTTCACTTGGAAGATAAAGGCTCAATTTCATGTTATGACAACTTTTATTGTATATTGTCATAAGAATAATCATAATCTCTGTTTTCTGTTGCTGGGCACATTTTATGTTTCTCTGAATCTCTGTATAAATATAAAATGGCCCACTGCCATTCAAACCAGAGGGTGGAGTTACATTGCTGGTGGTGTGGCTTAGTCCACTTATTGCACAATAAGTGAGTAGAATTTTGAACCAGTCATTAAATTTCATGTTTTGAGACCCAAACATCTCACAAAACCTAAACTCAAGACTGTTTTCATTTTTCACATTTTGTGGGTAGTTAGTCACTCCTCCTCTGCCCATGGAGCAGTTGTCATCTAACAGCAAAGTTTTATTTGGGACCCCCCCCTAACAGTGAAGGGACCCTCAGTAAGTGCAAAATTTTGGAATTTTTCATTAAGAAAAATAATGTTTTTACACAACATCCAACAAATGATGAATATTTCCCTCATTTGTCCACCAAACTAAATCCAAATAATGAATTGTATGTGTTATGTTGCTATTAATATTCATAATAATTATTTTTGTTCTTACAGGCATATGAAGTTAATTGTATTTGTGAGCAAAGTTTTGGTGATGTATTTTTAGGGAAAACTGTTGTCCTCTGTAAGTGACTATTGCATTCTAGTGTTTGTTAGCAATGTTAGCCTTGCAGTTCCTGTTCTAAACTAAAGAAACAACTTCTAGACTCCAAACATGTCTGTTCTCTTTGACTATACCTGGTGTAAATAGAAAAATATATTAATGTGATTTTTCAGTGATCAGTTTCATCAGCACAGTGGAAGGGAGTTGTGCAGTTTGGTGAATTTTTCCTGCTCAAACAGCTTTTCTGTTATGATTTACTCACCTGTTATTTGCTACATGTACTAGTCCTGGAGCCTGTTTAGTCTGAGCAGGAAATTCACCAAACTGGTTTCCAGCCTTCCAGGAATGGAGTTTGAAACCCCTACTTTAGCATCCTTATTCCAAACATCCAATATACTGGATTTTTTTATGGGTTTTATAACTTGACGACAGCAAGTTTTACATTGTCACACCCATTTTTGTGTTCCTTTTCAACTCTGGCTTTATGGTTGATCAAAGACATTGAGGGTTTTTATAGCGTATTGAAAAAAGACCCAGAAATGACGTAAGCAAAAAGTTTTTAGAGTGAAAATGTTATGCCCAGCTATCTGGACATTTAGTATTAATGTATTGAATTATGAAAGAGAGACTTTAGATTTGTTGGTTTTCCGTCTTTATGTCGGGGAATGTTTGGTTTTCAGTAGCAGTCAGAATAGGAAATGTACACAGAAATAATAAATAATAATGGTCACAGTAATGATAAATAGTAATAATAAAAATACGTTAATTTTTAATTTCATGTTCTTAATTCCAAATGTCCTGAATACTGGACATTGAATATCTCAGTCCCATGGTATTTGTTTATATTTTTAATGTCATTTAAAAGGCTGAAATAAACATGTATTGTTAAACATGTGTCCAGTCTCTGGACTGAGGAGGTTAAGACATTTAATTCTAAATTGAGCATGCTTGGTTTATGAATAAAATATCAGTGGCCATTTAAAATCTGTAAAGCTCATTGGTATTTTTGTCAACTTAATTCCTGTATCCTTACAAATATCAAAACCATGCTGGACAAGGATGTGTTTAGGTGCTATTCTACAGTGTACAGTGATGTCAGCTTTATAGAGTGTATTACATATTAAAGTAAATTGAATTAACAACACTATTTCTGCTGTTTTTTCCTTCAAGAGTTTGTTTGGAGTTTACAAGCCACTTGGCATTTGGTTCGTGTTCGCCTAGACATGGACCACGAGTTTGACCAGCCTGTATGCAAAAAGAAGAAGCTTTGGGAGACGGTGGCTGAACAAGTGACCTCCAGGTTAAGGGCAGAGGGCTACCAGGACGTCGCAGTGAAGGCTTACGAATGTGACCTGAAGTGGAGAAACATGCTGGCAACATACAGGAAGAATGCTGAACGGGCCAAGCGACTGGGATCCCACAGTGTGCACTGGGAGTTCTTCAAGACCATGCATGAAGTGCTGGGCCGGAGCTATGAGGAGATCAAGGCCCAGCGCAAAGCCAAGCTGAGTGGCACCAAAGTTGGCAAGGCCATGGCAAGTAAACGGTACACACCGATATTACCCACTCCTATTCTCGCAGCTACTGCAATCCCTCCTACCAGACCCCCTCAGGATGTACTGCAGTTGTACTTGGAGCTGCAGGAGAGGAAGTTAAATATGTGGGCCCAGCAGAAGGCTCTGGAGGAAAGGAAAATTGAGGCCATTAATAACCTTGCCAGGGCCATTAGCAGCTTGGCTCAAGACACTACTGCCCAAGTGCCCAAAGAGTCCACAGTCTCTGACCCCCTGTCTTCACTATCCTCTCAACATTAAAGCCTAGGGCTTTACATTTCTGATTAGGAATAAATCAGTGTCTTCTGAAATGTCTGATTTTACCACTATTTGACTATTTTGTTATGGATCAGAATTATTCTTATATTTGACATTGAATACATAAATGCAGCTGCATGACCTGTTACACAGTGGAATATAGACAACAACAACAACAACATTCAAAATCATTGATATTTGAGAATAGCCTAAGAATGTCAGTTTTGCAAAAATAAGTGCATATTAATGAATATTCTTATTGGGCCTCATTCACCAGATAGTCTTAAGAAATGTTTTCTTGGGCCCCCGAGTGGCTCAGCGGGCTAAGACGCTGACACTATGACCAGAGGATCGCGAGTTCGAATCCTGGTCATGCTGTTTGCCATCAACAGCCGGGGCCCAAGAGAGCAAAAATTGGCTGTGCTCTCTCTGGGCGGGTAGATGGCGCTCTCTCTCCCCATCACTCACACAAGATGTGGCTCAGGCATCTTCTGATTGGTCCATTTGAGGCTGGGAATCCTGCGCTTTCCTCAAAGCGTGTTGGCTCCCCAGTGACGGTGTATCAGCGGTAGTTAGAAAAGAGGCGGTGGCCGCATCACATGCAATGGAGGAGGCTTGTGCTAGACTTCACCCTCCTAGAGTCAGTGTCATTGTGAAAGTGATGGGGAGAGTCCTAATGGATGGGATGGGCAGGATTCTGACATTCACCAGTGTTTTCTTTATGTGTGTGTGTGTGTGTGTGTGTGTGTGTGTAAATGGAGTGTGTTGATTGTAAAGCGTCCTTGGGTTTGAGAAAGGCGCTATATAAGTGTAACATTCATTCATTCATTCATTCTTATTTGGGATTTGCTCTTCACTCAAAGCAGAACCTGTGCCTACTCAGCAGCACATTTGAGTGCTGACATGTTTGTGTGGTTAATGAGCTTTTTCAGAGCTCCAGTTCTATGATATTATAGGATTTAAATGACAGTAATATTTAATAACGAACATATGGGAAGATACTAGTGAATGAAGCCCAATGTTTGCAATGTTAGAGTATATCCTTCCAAAGTCAACACAGCTGAATCACTATTGTCAGATATGATGAATCATAATGCATTGACGTCTGTTACAAACTCTTCGTGCCTCAACAGCTCAGACATTTCTCAGATACAGTATGTCGTGCTTATAGATCAGTAAGTGCAGAAACACAGAAGTGATTTCTTATGAATTTAAAGGAAAACTTTAAATTTTAAAACATACTTACCCAATTTTTCCACTTACCTAAGATGTAGATCAGCTAAGACATGTTTGAACTTCTGTAGTTTAGAACTGAAGATGAAAGGCTAATGTTGCTAACTAACACTAGAACTCAATAGACAGTCATGTCTTTGAAAATATATCACCATCATTTCTCTCAACCTGTCTAAATCACATCCAGATCTTAACTAAGGTCTCACAGACTAGACTTAAGACGGTATGACTTACTCTGAGCTTTAAAAACTTATACTATCTGCTATGGCTGCCTGTAGCAGTGAAGTATTTTTATTTTTTAAGTATTATATTATTTTTACAGTTCACACACAGTAATTCATACTGTGTCCTAAAACCAAACTAACTAGTCTGAGACATTAACTAAGATCCAGATATAGTCTCTCCAAAAACTAGAATATTATCTAAAAATGAATGTTCCCTTTTTCAAAAGGTAAGCGCATTTTATATCCATTACATGTAAACTGATATGTCAAGCCTTTTTGTTGTAATGTTGATAGTGTTTGAATAGTAATTTACTGTAAATGAAATATTCTAATAATTTGAGATTTTGGATTTCTGATGTTCATGTGCTATAAGTCATACTAATCAACAGTAAAACAAACAAGACTTGAAATGTCACTTTATGCGTAATTAATTCAATTTTGAACAAAAATTAACTTTTTCATTAGATTCTAATTTTTACAGAAATGTCCAGGCTGTTTAGGTGACTATTGAGTTTTAGTGTTTGTTAATAACAAAGATTGTCATTCTCACAGCTGTGGTTCTTAACTAAAGAAGCAGAATTTGTACTCTAGTATTCGTCTTGGTAGATTATATCTGGAGGACAGCAGACATGGGTGAAGTGAGTTTGAGTTATATGACTGTTATTAATGTGTTAATGCTTTATTAAAGAACATGCAAAACACATTTTCTCTGCATTATTTGTACACTAGAAAAAATGTTAGTTAGTGCGAATAAAACCATAGTCCCAGTGTTTTCAACTTCAGTCTCAAGTCAGCTTTAGTTTTTTAAATAAACACTCTTTACTGAATTGAAAGGTTTGGGGGGGGACCTAAAATGTGGCTTGTGTAAAGTTATAGCACGTTTTATGCTTTCAGTTGTGTTTTAAAAAAAAAAATGTGAATATGTTGATCTAAACATCATAGAAAACCTCAGAACTGCATGTAAGACAACCCATGAACAGAACCAAGTATTTTACAAGGAAAACTGGATGAACATTCTCTCAAACTTCTTTATACTGTTCAGCATTGATAGTACCTTTTCAGATGTGTAAGCTGTCCACGTCATAGGCACTAATGCAATTCCATATTATCAGAGATGCAGACTTTTGAAGTGTGTGCTGATAACATGTTGGATGGTCTCGTTCCTCATGAGTCCTGTTTTAAATGAGCTTTGGCTGAGAGAAGATGTTTCTAAATTTTGATATATGGTTTCTTCTTTGCATGATACTGCTTTAAACACCTCTGGAGTCAGCACTTCTGCTGGCAGTTATTAAACAAAATTTTGAAAAAAAATGATCATAGACACAAAACTAAACATAAACCAAAAACCTTAAAGGCTCTGGCTCTGCTTAAATATTTATAGGTTGAATCGAAATGTATTTTTAGATATTTGTGAGAGGAGCATAAATAAACAGACACGAGTCAGACAGCTCACTTTACTTTCCGCCCACTCGCGCAACCTGTCATTCACATGATAATGCTCCATTCATATGCTCCAATAGTGGAGCAGTGGCCATGGAGTGTGTGAAGACCCCTGTCAAACAGGGCCCAAAGATCACGAGCATCCAATACTGGCCTTGTCTCTTGTGCATAGGGTTTTCTTCATATTCTCTGAATCTTTACTGTACATGGTGGGATATTCAAAGTCTTCACAGTTTTACATTGAGGAATTTTTTTTTTTTAATTGTTCCACAACTTTGACAGTTTTTCGCAAATTGTTGAACCTCTTCGAGAGACTCTGCCTTTCTAAAATGCTCATTTTATACCCAGCCATTTGACTTGCAAATTGATCCTCCAGCTGTTTCTTTATACCACTTGTTTTCCAGGTTTTTGTTGCCTATGTCCCAACTTTTGTTGGTGTTGCCGTCATTAAATTCTAAATAAATTAATCTTTTTTTAAGAAATGGTAAAATGTCTCATTTTCAACATCTGATGTGTTCTGTGTTGATTAAAATGTGTCTAAGAGATTTGCAAATCATTGCATTTTGTTTTTATATGTTTATTTACATTTGACATTTTATTTGGAATTTATTTTGTTTTTGTTGTTCATCACAAAATATACAAAATAGTTTAGTTCTGATTGTTCATCAGAAATGATTGATACTGTTTTCATTATATGCATGAGCCAAATATCGCATTCTGACATATCAAGTGCATTTAATTGAACATTTTTCATGCATTTATATTATTTCCAAACAAAAAACATGGATCTGCAGTTGAATCAGCCATTTTTTCTGCCAGCAGTTTGTGAGCATGTAGGAGTGATATTAAATATTAAGAAGCCAAAATGTATAAAGAGCAGTGCAGTCTGCTGACAGTTTAAATATGAACAAAATATTTTAAAACAGCAGCTTCAACCCAGGATTATTTTATATGAATTAGTTCACCTGTTTGGACCAAATACCTTTTTCCAAGCTGACTTGGGAATCCCAATGCCTGTTAGTAAATGACAAAACACACAAGAAACTGATTTAAGTTCCACCCACTTTTTAATCTGTCCCCATCTCCAGGGAACTGTACAGTAGATTTACAACAGTATCCCTCAGTGTTATGCCAGCTTCCTCTTTCTTCCCTTCTTCCTCTTCTTCCCTTGTCTCCCTTTCTACTTGACCCTTGGTCACTTGACCCATATCCAGAAACACATTGTACAGAATACAGGATGTGAACACCACAGCTTTTGCCCTTTCATAGTTGCCCATGTCCAGACACCTCAATTTCTGAAAGCGTTCTTTTAGGTCAGCCACAGCCTGGTCAAAACGAGCCAGGTGGGCTTCCACTAACCTGTTGTAGAGGTTTTCCTGCGGGCTTCTGCCTGGGGAAAATGGTGTTAGTATGTGTTCAGTGAGTGGATATCCCACTCTAGCCAAAAGGCAGGTCCCTGGAGGAATGAGGTCAGGGTTTTGTTGGAGTTTCTCACTCAGGACACTCCCCCTGTCCCTATCAGAGCCTCTGCTGATGTGACAGTGAATAAAGCGACCTTCACTGTTGCACACTAGCTCCATGTTTAGCCACGAGTCCGGATGTGGCTCCTTTTTCAGCTTCTTTGCATCAGGAATTGTACCGTCTACATCCTGTTTACCGATTGGAAGGCGGATGGGGATGCGAGTGTGGCCCAAAACCCCCAAAACTCGAGGCAGACCCCTTTCTTCCAGCCTCTCATCCCAACCCAGCCAGCTGGAGAAGGGAAGCAGGTGCTCCACTCCTTCATGGTCTAGAAACATACATAGCATATATACTTAATGAATACAAATTTGGTCAGCACTTGATGTCTTTTAAATGTGCTCTACAAATATACTATATTAAATACTTTATACATATATTCATACAAATAATATATTATAAAACTAAGTCTCAAAGTATTCAGACACCTGCTGATCTGAAGTAGGTTATTTGTCACCCTTTGATGCAGGAGAAGTTTATTGTTCTGGGAAGTATATACACTAGATTTTGGAACATTTCTGTGAGGCTGTTGATTGTATTCAGCTGCTAGAGATTTAGTGATGTCAGGTACAGATGTTGGATGATTATTTCTAGGTCACAAAGTCCATTTCAACTCATCCCAAAAGTTCTGCATTGAGCTTATCACTCCACCCAGTTCCATTGTAGTACAACACAATGCTGGGGGACTTTACCCCTCTAGTCCACGCTTGGTTTTCTGCATAGGGACCATACACTCATGTACAACTGCTCCAAAGTGCTCCGAATTCTACTGGTCAATGATTTTCTGTGGAGATTGTACATACGGTGTGTGTTAGCAAAGGGGGACGAAGTAGGTGAATTCACTAATACGCAGGGGTGTCTGGACACTTTTGGAAATACACTGCACTCCTGCAATCCTATACTAGTGCTTCTCAAAAATATCTGAATATCATGAAAAAGTTAAAATATGTCTGGTGAAGCCCCTGGTTGTATCTAAAGTCACTCATACAGGGCTCCAACAATGTTGTGCAGAGGCGAGACCAAGAAAGATGGTCCCAAGACTGAGACAAAGACGAGTAAACATGAAGCC